>JAMKPZ010000762.1:0-76025 GCA_024699675.1 Amphibolis antarctica
ACATACATCTTTGGTGAAATAATTTAAAACTATTTGGTGGACTTATTCTAGTTTTAAACATTGGTATTGTTGTAGTATTATTAGCTACATTATCAAAAGTTATACTACCTATTTTATTTCTAATTCCATATAAATCAAAAATTTCCATAATGTTTGGAAAATTTGTTTCAGCAGTATGTAGATGTTGAATTTTTCTAAATCCTATTAATCTTTTTTTGTAAAGTCTAATTTTGATCAATATAATGTGCAGTTACAGCTATGTACCCATCCTTAGTTCTACCCGACCAAATATCTGAAGTGCATGCTATATATGTCATTATTGTACTCATAACATTAATAAGTTATAATCTAAGCTTATTAAATGAAATCATAATATCTGACTTAATAGTATTTCTAGATATACGTTTATATTGTGGACAATATACTTTACTAATATAATTATCAAAATGTTTATTTCCTCTAAAATTTATTGGTAAATCTTCTGAACAAATAAATCTAGCATGCAAGTCTTTAGTCCTTTCAGAATCATAAGTCCATGAACTAACACTATTCTCAAGAGTAAAAGAAAGTTGGATTTGAATTGTTTTATCCTTATTCCTATTTTCACATGTATTAATATGTCTAGTTAAATGACCTGTACCACCAGACGTTTTGCAAGAGAAGTCAGTGTTACAGAGGTTGCAAAAGGCTCGTTCCTCTTCTATGCTGTTTGTCATAGCTTTCATCATGATTGTGTACTTTGACCAGATGGAAGCTCTCTTCTGAGACTTCCTCGGCGACACAGTTGAAGTTGAAGCACCAGTAGTCTCCATTGACGGTGTTACTTCAGTTTCAAGAAAGTTTTGTTGAGGATATCCGTAGCCTTTAGAACTTTGGCCTTAGTAGTGTGCCATTGTTTGTGACTTGAGTGAGAAAATTTGAGAAATTGAGAATTGAGATTAGAGTTTGGAGAGTTTGGAGTGAAGGAGATGAGGAATGAGTTGGGTGAAAAGTAAAATCCAACTCCCTCAATTTATAGAAAAAAGTTGGTTGAGCTGTTGAGGCAGAAGCCGACCGTTTCACCCGACAGTCGGTCGCCTGTTGGGTGGAAACGGGCCGCCCGTTGCGCCGAAGTGGGCTACCCGTTGGGCGAAAGCGTGCCGATCGTTGCTGTGTTGGCACGTTGCACCTTACAAGCCGTGACGCGACAGCTGACCTAGGCACAGTTCCCCATCAACCCATCCCACCTAACCACACACGCGATTGCTCACCCCGGCAGCCTGTCCCCCCCCCCCCTAGGCCACACAACCTGTTCTGCCCCCTCCCGTGCATCAGCACACGCGACCGTTCACCCCAATTGCCCACCCAATGACCTGGCAACCAGTCCCCTCGTCGGCCACACGACTCGTTCTGCCTCCTCCTGCGTACACAACCGTTCACCTCGGCGGCCAGTCCCCCCGCCAGCCATACGACCCATTCTGCCTCCTCCCGCACACACGACCATTCACCCCGCCGGTCGTACAACCTGATGGCCCATCACCCCTGCCAGCGACACGACCCGTTCAGCTCCCTCCCGCGCACCGACACACACGACCGTTCACCCCAGCTGCCGGCCCAATGACCCTACGGCCAGTCCTCCCGCCAGCTAGACGACCCGTTCTACCTCCTCCCGCGCACACGACCGTTCACCCCGCCATTCGCACAACCTGGTGGCCGGCCCATCCCCCCACTGATGACACAACTCGTTTAGCCTCCTCCCGCACACCGACACACGCGACTATTCATCTTGACTGCCGGCCCAATGACCCAGCTGCCAGTCCCCTCATCAGCCACACGACTCGTTCTGCCTCCTCTCGCGCACACGACCGTTCACCCCGTCGGCAGCACAACTTGGCGGCTGGCTCAGTGACCTGACGGCCTATCCCCCCGCACAACTTGATGGTCTATCTCATGTTGGGTCAGGTTGTGCCTATTTCATTCTAGAATTCGTGTCATGCTGACATAGTATAAACAACCTGGGGGTCCGGCCCAGACACGACCCACAGCACGAAAAATTTTCGTACCGTAACGTTGACAAGTCTATATCTTAAATCCTAAACCTTAAACTTAATATTACTAATTGACAAGTCTAAAAAGTAATTTTAATGACTAAAAAAATAACTATATATATATATATAGCAGGATCATCGCTGCTCCTCTTGCGACGAGATTCGCCGACGTATTGCTCACACGTCATCGTTCTTATCCACTACTGCTCTGAGATATACTTTTACAATTGTTTTGGATAATAGAAGGATAAGATTCGTCGTATTATATTTAATGTAAGATTATTTTAATATTTTTTATATTTACGGTGAATAAGTATTTACCTTATATTATTTAAATAAAGTGTTTAAATCAAAACAACTTAAAAAAATGTGTCATGAAACTAACTCTGAAATTCTGAAATATACTCCCAGAACACCTCATCCCTTCAACCCTATAAAACGACGAGGGCGGGGGGGGTGAAAATATCGATCGATGGGGATGGAGGGGAGGTGGAAGGAGCCGAAGGCACACACGCGGGAGACGGAGAGCGCGAGGAAGAACCGGAAGTCGGGGACGGGGACCAGCGGCGCGCCGAAGAAGGGCGGCCACGGGGGCAAGTTCACCTGGTCCGGCGACCAGCGGATGACGGACGACGACTTCGTGCACGGGGGAGGAGGCGCGTTGGACCCCAAGGATCCCAACTTCGAAGACCCCGAGGTGGAAGGGGAAAGGGAATCCGGGGCGAAGCGGGAGGAATCTGGATCCACTGCCGCCGCCTGATCGACGATCGCGCCGGGTTTTGCTGCTCTCGTCTTGCGATCGGTGCGCGTCCCCGCGCAAGCGTGTGTTCCTCGTCGTCTGTACATAATCCGGTAGGTCTCTCGCTTTCCGTCTCGCGTCTGCCGGAATAAGCACCGAAGAGGTCGGGATCTTGAGGTCGTTCCCTGCTGCTGTCGGAGTCGATGATGTTTGTTGGATCGCCATCGCACCCTGTAGCTTCGTTTGTTTCTGTGTTTCTGTGGTTTTAAATTTTGACTATAAAGTTGAAATGGAAGCGGATTAGTATAAACTTTGAAATATATTATAATATAATATATGTAATAAAATAAAAAATGATTTACAATATATCTTATATATTAACGTAAAATATTAATGACTGACTTCTTTCGTTATAAACGCTGCATCATTCCATGAGTATAATGCAAAATCATAAGATACAAAAATATTTAAGCACCAAAATAGATATTTAACATTGTAAAAATTTAAAAGTTAAGTTTTTGTTATCAAACAAATGTGAAGTTACCGTGAGATAAAAATTTGTGTAGAATGATTTATATAATGCTAATGATTAGTAGAAGTTTGTTTAAAATTGAAATTGAAGTTAAAAAGTCATTATCAAAGTTTAAAAAACCATCAAGGTTGATTTCTTGATAGGAGGCTGATTTTTGTTAGAATAAACACATGGTTTTAAGGTATATTATAACTTGCCCCCTTATATTTCATCTACTGGCTTGAGTACCTACATTACAAGACAATGCCCACACATCACGATTCAATGATGTTGTGGACAAGGTAAATAATAGTTTAATTTTTTGCTGATATTTTGTAATGGTGAAATGACAGGTTTATGGTGTACCATAATTGAAGGGGCATGCTGTAACAAAATTACTTAAGATATATATCCAAGACAAATAACACGATTAGCTGAGTGGAACAAACCTTATCATGTATTTCACTTAAATTTTACAGAAAATATATGTACATGTATACTGAAATGGTATACATTTAATTTTACTTTCACTTCAATTTTAACCGTAGTTTTTTTAAAATAGTATATTAAATTCATTTTCAGCCTATCTTTTTGTTAGTATTGTGAATTATGTAATCTACTTTCCCATAATATCATTGTTTCCTTTAGTGAATTATATGACTGCTATTATAGTAAAAATGATATCTTGATTTTATATTAATTCAATTTCAACTTGGTAATATCTAATTATCAAGAAATTTGTGATCATTGATTTTCTATTCAAGATTAACATTTTATTCCATGTGATCATATTTATTACAATATCCCAGGCCGGCATCAAGACAACTACTGGTTTGCTAGTTCAATAAATGTCAAAAAATATATGGAAAATCAAGAAATTCAAAAAAGTCAGATGCATGGGTGCTCCTTTGATACATTAGTTGAATTGAATTAGCTCACATTGTACGTTTTTTTAGAAAAAAACAAATAAATTTTATTTTAAAAAAATTCCTTAGGAAAAATACCTTTAAGTATGTTTTGATGTTATATTATATTTAAATTTTGATGTTATAATATATTGTTAGTGTGACAGAAACCAAGATGAGTGATTTTTATAGTTTAGGAAATTGGAATATTAAAGGTTTATTTCATGGGACAACTTTTTTTCGTTTAATTTTTAAACTAAGGGTCGTCAAAAGTCTAATAAAAATTTAAGAAAATGAAAATGAAAATTAAGAAATAGAAAAGTTTTAAGATTGTTTGTATATGTTGTGAAAATTTTAAAAAAATTATTTAAAAAATTTACAAAAATATTTTATATTTCAACATTTTAAATATATTTTTACTAACTATTTGTTAGCAAAGGTTGAAAGAAGTTGAGCAAAATGTATAAAGTTAGAAAATTATATTATACTGAAATTTTTATGGATTACAAGAATTTTTTCAACTTAATAAATAAGAAATGATAGAAAAAATTTATAATTATAGTGATAAAAAATTTATACTTTTTTCAATTTTTTTGAAATACATAAATACTCAAAAATCTAAAATTTTGTTTAAAATTTCCTTTTTCCAAGGTTAAGTGTACAAATCCCCTTAAACCGTTAGTTGGGTAAAATTGACTATTGACGATAGTTCCTTTTTGTACCACATCGTATATAGAAGAATCATTTTTCTTTGATGTAAGAAAAGGAATGTCGAAAGTGCTGAGCGATGATGTTAGTGCCAAGAAGACAGGGTACTCTTTCTTCCATTGAACGGTTATTTCCACATGTAACTAAAACGCAACGTTTCTGAGCTCTCTCGAATTTTTGCATTAATATTTTATATTATTTGTATTTTTTTCAAAAATACAAATCTCTCAAAAACAGCACTACATTTTGATAATCATGCACAATAACTTACAGAAGGGTAAATCAATTTCAAATTTAAAATTTTATTAACGTAATAAAATCATGTAAAAGTAATAATTTTGCAAAACAACTTTCAAGTAAGATAGAATAACAATGGCACTGTATGAGGTGAGGGAAAGGATGAAGAATGGATGGTATCTAACATTTTTTTTCTATGCAGAAATAGAACCATCAACCATCCATATCTTTAAATATGTTTAACATTATTCATCGATCAACAAAAACAAGAACAGAAATATATATATACAGAAAAACACTGTAAGGGAGCATTCACAGCAAATGAAAGAAGGGGAGAACAAAATTCCGCAGATGTATAGAGTTTAGGAGCATTTCTTTCATGGGTACGTTTGAAAGAGTTTTTTCTTATTTTTACAGATTTCTGTATAACATTATCATTATATAAATTCTTGTATATAAATTTTTATTTTATAATTTACTATATACTTCATTATTGTTTGATTCACTAAACAACATTATAATATATAATAAATACAACTAAAAAATTATAAAACAAATACAACCAATGGATTTTGAAACGCTTTGAGTAAAATATTTTGGAGATGCTTCCAAAAAAATTGAATCATGAGTATTACAGGCTACATCGTTCTCCAGAAAAAAAAACTCGATACAAGTAAAACAAATTTTAAACCTCAAGCATGGCAGTGAATGGATAGCCAAGCTTTTACGTCTCTTACTCTAGGTGCAATAATATTAATATGAGAGTTACCAAAACTGGTGGAAGTCTGCAAGCATTTAGCAGCATAAAAAATTACAGAAAATAGAGCTTGGCGTCCTATCACTATCAATTCTAAGCAGGGAGAATATTCAGGATCTGAGAACGCAGAAGCAATCAATGATGCAAGCCATGACCATTTTCGTAATTTTAAGAGGCTCGATCTTCTCACAAAATCAATCCTTCAGCAGTCTTATTATCCCACTTTAACAGGATATCCCGGAGTTCAGTGCCCTTCTATGCTAACATATAGGCATCCATGGATTGAGATTCAGCACAATCAAACAAGCAGTTCTGAGATATGATTCTTCTTGAACGTATCCATCATTCTCAACATGCCTGCCAATGTGTTGTTAGGGAATACATTATCAGCTTTCATCCTCTCCCTAAATCCATATGCTGGAGCTTTTGCAACCACGTATGCTTTAATCAGAGCTTGATAAGCCCTCAATCTCCTTGAGAAACCACTCTTCTGCATTTCATGAAATATCTTCTCGGCATTATGGATGTCTCCCCTTTCCGCGTATTCCTCTAACAGCACAGCATATGTGGCATACCAGGGTTTCCCTTGCCTCAGCTCAACTGCCTTGCGCAATACAGAGTCAGCCTTCTCAACTTCGCCAGCTGCCAGATAGAGCCTTACTAAAGGATGCCAGGTAGCTGGGCCAAAGTAACACCCATCGTTAGACATTCGTTTGACCAATTCTCTCCCCTTAGCCAAGAGCTTGTGATTTGCATAAACCTTCAGTAGGGCATTGTAGTAATTTCGAGAAATTTTCTTCCATTGGTTAAGTACATCCTCAAATACACCCTCTGCCTTTTCCACCTTTCCTACCTTCCCCCAAGCCTCTATGGCAGCTAATGACTCAGCTGCATGGGGATTTTCCTTGCAGATATCCCAAATCCTTTCTAAGTCATCCAGTTTTCCAGAAGCAGCATAAAGTGGGATAAGAAGCTTGCAACTCCAACGGTCCACAATTATGTTATCCCCTTCTATCTCCTTCAAGAGATTATCGGATTTCTCCGTAAGCCCTTCATGAATGTAATATTTAACCATTGTTGCTTGAATATCTTTATTTATTTCAATACCATCGGTCTTCATGGTCTTGCATATGCTCTCCATACCTTCTATGTCATTTGCACGACCTTTGGCATCTATCAGAAGTCTGTATGTGAAGTAATTTGGCTTGATATTCTTTTTCTCCATCATTAACAATACATCAGCTATCTTCTTACGATCAACCCTCTTGTATAATATCAATAGCTGATTACAGGCAAAAACCGTCAATGGTAAACCTGTATCTCTCATTTTGTTGAATACCACCTCGGACTTTTTTACATTATTAATAGCAACACAGTTTGCCAATAAAGTCCGATGGGTAACTTCAGTTCTGAATGACATTGGGATTTTCTCCATGTACTTCTCAGCCTTATACACACCATGTACTTTTGCAATCAGATCAAGTCGGGAGGCATAATCACGTTCTTGATAGTTGAAACATGTACTTGATTCTAACCACTCTGAAAGCTGCCAACAAAACACACAAGAGAAAACTCAACATTGATTATAGATGTAGAAATGTGATTGAGATGAAAAATGGGCTAGAATGGTGATAATCCACGTAGAGAAAAATAACTATACCATAAACCATTTCCTTTCAAAAGATAAATTACTTTGAATGGGTGAATTGGTGTGATTGGGATAACAATGAAAAGCATCATCCAACACAATAACATGCATAACTGGTAAAAATCACTGCACAAAAAAATTCACAGCAGGTAAAAACATATGCTAGTACAAAAGTCTAATCTTTTTTCTAACAAAGATAACATTGAATATTAGTAGATAAGAGCAATCACGTGCAAGATAAGATAAGAAAGGAACAACAAAAAACTATACATAAGAATAATCAGGTACAAAAGATTAATTCTTGAAAAAAGAATAATGCTATTAAAGAAAATTTGTGAAAGAATAATTGAACAATGATTAGGACATATAACCACAATCACTGAAAATCAATTGGGATTTATACTAAGTAGATAGATCTACAATGGAAGACATTTAGGGGGTGTTTTCCCTGTTTGAAAACAATGGAATTGAAAACGTTGGAATTCAATTCAAGCATTTTTAGGGTGTTTGTGCATTCTAAAAATGCAGAAATTGAATGGGAAAAATTGCCGATTTTTCAAACTTAATCCTTCTGATTCTGCTAGAAAATCAGTGATGACTGCACACACCAACCTTCCCTCACCTCCTGCACGAACTAGTGCTTGTGTCCTGTTCCCTTCCCCACAACAACAATATATCGATTCTGTATACCATTAATGTCTAGAATAATTAAAATTATATGTAAACCTTAAATACACACACACACATTAATATCTAGATTAATTTCAAATTGCATTAAACTTTAAGTATATATAAAATAACATTAATTATATTCCTTGAACCCAATATATCATTTATAGAAACTTTATCCACTTGTATTGATAGTTTTGAATTTTATAATTTATAATCAATAAATTAATTATGATATCCAAATTAAAATTCTATTACTTTCTTCCATGTGCATAAACACTAAATTTCAAATTTTGTTATTTTCTGTCACATGCAAAAATTCCAGAAAAATGCCAAAATTGAAATTACTTTCCTTCATTTTCCATTTCCTTAATTTTCCTCCATTTTCCTTTCAATCATTTACCAAGTGCAAGAACACTTCCCTAAGCACGTGACTAAAAATTTAAAATCTAAAAAAAGCCCCTTATATGATTTTCATTGATTAACAAATAATATTGAAGCACATTATTTTTATTGAGGACTTTCAAGCATCTCAAGGAGGTTGTGAAATGGACAAGGGGGCTAACATTGAAGCAACAAACATTTTGGTTGAATTCGTAACAGAAGTAGAAATTCAATTCAGATTATCCACAAAAATAATATTAACATATTATTATTATTATAAAATAAATATTAAAAATTATCATCATATTATAAATTTAATATAATATTAATATTAACGATAATATAATATATTTTTCAATTAATAAACAAGTATGATTAATTGTCTATTTTCCTTTGAATTCGTATATATGTGCAAGCACCTATATTTTAAAGGGGGATTTGTGAATTTAGAATTAATAGGAAATTATGTGAAATGATGAAAATTTTAACTAGAATTTTTGATCGTTTCACGTGATTTCCTGTTAATTCTAAATGCACAACACCCCCACCCCCCTTTGAATGATAAGCACAAATACTGTGAAATTTGGCTAGCAGGAAATCACTTTCATGTACTTAATTCCTTAACAATTGCCTTTGTATCTAGATTCATTTTCCTGCCAATTCTTTGTGCACGTATAATTTTACATGCATCCACAACTTATGGCAATGATGGAATACATGCACATATAAGCTTTAGCATGCATGACCCAAGTAAATGTTTGATAACAATCTTTTTAGCTGGTTTACTAAAAAAGTCAAATCTTTCAAACTCATATGGCTATATCTGAGTAATGCATGTAAAGAATGCCGCACCTGCAATGCCTTCAGAAATTGTCGTCTTTTTCGAAGTTTAAGCATGGCAACAGAAACATCGTTGCGTTCAATGCTGTTTCCTTCACCAACATACTTGTCAAGTTCATTATGAACATTGTTACGTGTAACACTCTTGAGGACATTGAATAGTCTGCTACTGGTGGTTTTCTTGGATGTAGTATTGGCAACATCTGATTCGATGTCCAGACCGATATCACTTTCCTCGTCACCATCAAAAACTTGTGTGGAGTCGCCCCCCAAATCGTACTCCTTTTCAGAAGCCAAGCCATCATCATCCTCTTCTTTTTCAACGGCTTCAGTGGATTCAACGGGCTCTTCCATTTCGGAAAGCCTATCACACTGATCATTTTCGGCGTCACTGGACTTCGGACCAGCCTGCGATGAAAGACTCCTACACCCCGACAAGGAGATGTGCAGAGAAGCAGAAGAAAATCCATGGGAAACAGCAGGCAATGCAAAGTTGCTTTCTGAGGTAAAGCGACTCCGCTCCTTAACGCCGCCACCATTCCCCGATTCAAATGCAGATTGGTCGACCGTGGCAGCGCAAATCCTCGCAACACCCGCACGATAACTCTGACACCTGCAAACACCATGAAACGATACCACGTATTATGAAATAGAAAAAAAAGGGGGAAAAAACTCGACTTTTGGAAAACATGTAAGTCGCTCATTTTCCCTGCTGCTTGAAGATTTCCAATGATTCCAACAAGCACGAAAGAACCAAACCAAAAAAAAATTAGTTCACCCATTTCTTTGGAAAACAAGCATGTTAACAGCAGAAACGAACGGAACGATACCGGAAAAGTGGAAAACCCGGAAATGATACACCCCGGAGACAAATGGGGGATTACCGAATGGAACACGCGGCTCGGCGGAGTCCCAGCATGACGATTGCTGAAGAAGACCTGCACAACAGCTTCGAGCTTCGAGTTCCTAAAACCCTAAACCCCGGGAAAAATGGAAACCAGACAACCAAAAAGTAGGGTTTCGGCGAAGCCGGGGGACTGGGAACTTGATTCCCAGGTCAGGCCGGGCTCTGGAGCTTATACCCTTGAAAATTGCAATTTATTATAATTAGATGCTTAATTTTTTTTTATAAATTTATAATAAGTCTCACAGATAAATTATATCACCACATAAGTTTTATTTATATTTTAAAATTATTATTATTTTATAAATTTGTTTAAAAATATTGAACTAAGTGAAATAATATTCAATTTAAAAAAAAAATTAATATAATTTTCTTATAAAATATTAAAATTATTTAATAAATATTAATGTACATATCATGTTTAATAAAAAATAAATATAAATAAGAAAGAACTTTTAAACAAATAAATCTTTACTTATCATGTAAATTCAACTGTATCAACTCACGAAATTGATTCTAAACGATACCATAATATTTTCTTATTCAATTACTTCTACGATAATTTCTTACCATTGGTGCGTTGAGAAAAAAAAAAGTGGTTTTTAATTAATTCAACGTTTTTATTATAACATGCAAACAAATGTTTCCGAGGAAACCATGTGATCGAAAGAAAAAAAAAAACCATTTCGTAACACGTTTGACTGAAATAATGTGATTAATTCATATAAGTCAACTAAATTATAATGATTGCTAATTAAATATCAAATGATTATAAGATTTTGTAAACATTTAATTTCATCACTTAAACTTGATCATATCCAGAGAACTTAATTTCTTAAAGGTAAATTTCAAGGCTTGTAATTATAAAACTCAGATGTTTCAATGTAGTTAGGAAAAATAATTCAATTTTATCACACTAAAGTGCGTATAAGGTTTGAAAATATTTTAATTATATGTATCTCATTTCTAATAAATATGGAAGTAAATATTATTTAGTGGTTACTGGTTACACTTCATAATATCTTATGTTACGCTAATGTATAACATATGTATTTGCAAGAGTACACATTTCTAATGAATTTTTTTTTTTTTACGAGTAAAAAGAAGAAGCGTGACGCTTTTGAGCTTTTCTAATGAATAATTTAAACAAGTATCTTAAATATAAATATTATCTCAAATTAAATAAGTATTCAGCATTGATCCGGTAGTTATAAAATTCACTAATTTTTGGCATTATTTTTAGAATAAAATTAATAATAAATATAACTCGAATTAATGTAAATCTTTAATGCACTGAAGATTATGCTTTATTAACTGATTACGCAATTATTTCATTCACAAAATGTAAAAATATTAAAGAAGGTGATGGCATTAGATTCATTAGAATCCTTAATTATCGCATAACAATTTATTAACGATTATTTTCAAAGAAAAATCGAGAGATTCGTGCACGTTAAAAAATTTAGAAAAGAAATTTTTTTAAAAAAATTATAAATTTTAAGATCTGTGTATATTAAAAAATTTTAAAAATTTAATTTTTTTATTAATATAAATATAAATATTTTTCGTCATTTTCAATCGTTTGATTAGAAATTTTTTTATAATTAATAAAAATTTTATTATATTAAACTCGTGATTTAAAAATAAAATAAAATTATATTTAAAATATTAAAATATAAAATATTTATAATTTTTTATAACATATATAAATAATTTTATTTTTTTTCTTTTACTTTCCAGATGTTTACGAACATATCCTTATTTATATTTGCAGAAAAATGTGATTTATCGACGTCATTTAGTCGTCGTAGTTAGTGGTAATACCTATTACCTAACCTAAGGCAGTCCAACAGAAACCTTCGCCCAGCGTAACGAACCGAACGCGATAGATATCGAGGGTCTTCTTCTGTTCCAGTTCATCCAAACTTCTTCTCGATCCCCGCCCGGAAGACGGCGAAGATGAGCGGTGGACCATCCGGATTCCGTCGGTTACATCATCTCGACCATCTCCACACCTCTCAATCTGTCGTACCCCCAGATTTCCCCTCTCTGATCGGATTCCACTGTTTCTGTTACGCAGACAATGCTCCGGTCACGAGGGCCTTCGTCGTCATCAGTGCCATCCTCACCGTCACCTTTGGAATTCGAGGCCGCGGCTCCGCCAGGGTTGGGCTGTCCAGTCAGGTTTAGAATATTTTCGGTTTTCCGTTTCCTGAAGATTGCTTTTTTTTTTCCCCTTCGTGTCGTTGGATGCGTCGTACTTTGGGGTTTTCTCCTTGTTTCCGTCGTAGATACTCTCTGACTGTTGTAGATTTTCCGTGCCTGACCTGTCGATTGCGTTGGTCGTAGTTTTGTTGATTGCTAATTTAGTTGGGTTCTATCTAAACCAAACAAAAAATATGCGCGCGTACATGTCGTTGCTGTTGATCTCTGGGGCTGATGTTTATGTTTTGGCTTGCATTCATTGTTGATCGGAAAAAACTTGTAAGGATTTTGCCCGTTTCATGGTACTTGAATGTTCAAGTTTCACCGTGAATATAATTGGGGATGCATGGGTAGATGGATAAAATTAATCATTGCTATACATAGACATCTAAAGGCACTAGCCGTTTATTTTTAATACAAAGAAGCATGGCTGCATTGATTATTATTGTCGAAATAGTTGAAACAATTGAAAATGGTTGTAATTGTTAGGATTGAAAAACTTCACTAGAACGAGGGTGAATAACGATTTTACAAATTATAATATACTTTTAGCACAATTAGTCAATGTGGAAGCAAAATGCACGAAGACAATAATAAATAAATGATATGAATGCACAAGTAAAGCACAAAACAAGATGTCTAACCCCTTTGCATCTAGTTGGGTTAGCTTTTTTTCCTAGCCATCCCATTCTCTATAGGATTTAGAAGGAACTTCAAATCCATTTACGACAATATCCTACAAATTAAAATCAATTGACTTTAGGAATACTATCATACAATGCTTTTATTAAGTGTAATTGGAACCATTACAAAAGAGAGACTTATGGATACTTTATCTCTCCAACACAGGAGATGTGTTTTGAGTGAAAGTCATAATCTATAGATGGTTAAATTTATTTATTTAGATTAACACTGCTTTGACACTAATTTTTAGAATCAAATAGTGATTTAAGAATTATTAAACTAATTTCAAAAAAATTATTTGATTTTCTCAACAAATAAATAATGTGAAAGTGATAATAAGTGTGAATAACAGAAATAAAAGCACAAATAAACCACAAGAACAATAATATTTATAGTGGTTCACTTCAAATCAAGGCTATGTTCACTCTTCAAGGAAAATCTGCTTGTGACCTACACTATAATTCCATGTTGTTCATGGGCCAACATCCTACCATTTACATCCAGTGTTATTACAAACTAGCACTCTACATTTGTCACGTTGACTAAATCTGTCAAATCTGTCCTTAGTCAAATCTGCTAAGTTCACCGACTTGGTCAATACTGCCAAGGCTACAGCCTTTACTAATAGTATTTTGTCCTTATCCAAATCTGCCAAGTCCACCACCTTTGCTAATACTGTCAAGTCTTTTATTTTTAGCAATGTCGTCAAGTTGGCTCCTTACAACCGAGGAGAACCCTCTTAACAATTTAGGAGTCCTCATCACAGTTCAATGAATCCCCATTACAACATAGTGAGTTAAGTTTTTAACAAACATACTTAAAACAAACAACAACTTACAGCCCACAAGAAGTTACTTCCCTTTTTATATGATCTTAAATGCTAATGTCTAAGAATGCAACCTTTTAAATGTTTTGATAAGTGTAGTGTGGTGAATATTTTCTTTTCAGTCTTTGGATGCCTCTAGAAATGCTTGATTTCAATGTGAATTAAGCTCAGAATTGATTGGAATGTTGGAGGTCCTAGAGATGTTTGTTGCATGACCTAGTGAGGTCCTCATCAGTCATCACAGTATGCTGTTTTAGGATTTTGGTGCGCTGTTATTCAAATGGCAATAATGATCACTTGATTGATAAGCTGATAGTGAAATTGGTATGCCATTCAAAAATTTCCTTTAGAGAATTGACGTGTCAATTTAAAAATCGGTATGTTGAATACTCCATGCCTTAGATTCTTGTGAAACAAACAATATGCCAATATTGGTAATCGGTACACCAATCTGGTTCCAATGCAATACTTTTGGCCTAGAATCAGTATTCTGTTTCTCAAAAACGGTATTCCAATTTGTTGGATTTTTAGCTACATGGCTAGATGCATGAATAAATAATTTAAGTATTAAACCTAAGTACATGCATCTATCCTGCATATCCTATATGATATTTCTAACATCTTAAAACATGAAAGAAAATTACAATAATCCTAAGGACACACACTAGTAATTTGAATTTTTAAGTGTTCTTGTAGCAACCTTGAGGTCTTCTTTTTCAGTTTTGATTTGATCTTCACATGCTCTTTTCATGCCTTGCAGCTTCATGTCAATTCCTTTTTGAGTCTTCTTTGCATCTTTCACATTTTCTTGTGTTTAACTTTATAAATATTTTCCTAAATATTTTTTTAAAAGTTTCGTTTCACTAAAATATTTTGAGAAAGATTATCCTAATAGTTGTGACGTCAACTTTTTCATCAATATACGTGATTATGTGCCTATCTATGAAGATGCCATTATGGAAGTCAAATCTACCTAACTTTCTATCGAAAATGTCGCGTTATTAAACAAAAGTCATGAAAAAAAAGTGAGAAAGGAGAAGAAATGAAAATCTATGATAGTACCATTAAAATTACTTTAAAGAGGATGAAATCGTGATTGGTGCTGGCATTTTTGATTTGCTGGAGCAGAAAATGGCTAGCTTCTCCTCCAAAATCCTTACTACCATCTTTTAAACACATGGATCCTGCTGAACCCACATACACATCTTACCAGATGTATGACCGAGACAGGCATCAACCAGTATGATCATGCAATTGGAATGTTAATCACCTACCTTTGTCATGAGCACTTGTCACAAGTGGTGTTTGGGGAGGTATCAGTTGAGGTTTAGAAGAGTCAAAGGCAGACCTAAGAATTCCATCTTCTCACAATGATAATCTTAAAACCTAAGTTTTGAAGTTTTTCACCCACATTTTAAATTTTGGTATAAGGCTTTAGATTGTGTGTATATGATTACTCTTAAGTGCTAGGAAATTAATTTTTTGTGTCTGAGCAATGTAGATTGAAGGCCATGTTATGAAAAACATAAAATGCGCTTCCAATTATGTAATTAGATGGTACATGAGTGCAGTTCATTTTCTTATTTCACTTGCAAGATGTGAGTCATGTGACAAGTTCGATTGATTTTTGAAAAAGTCTAGCATCTATTTATTGTTGATTTAAGATGTTGGGGTTATGTTTCTCAATCATGGTCCACCCTTTTGTATAGTCTATTGCAGCAGCTTATTTTGAAATAAGACTTATATTTTTGAGTAGTTGAGGCCTTGGACCCCATTTACTCATTTTATCAGGAGTCCATTCATTAAAGATGTTACCCCATTATAAGGAAAAGTTTCCTTTGAATCTTTAATAAAACAATGTTGAGTTTTGAATTTTCAATATTTTACACATTTGTTCTCCTTTGCGTTGCACGTGAAAGGGTGAGCCTTGGCCAGTGCTAAATTGTTGTTCTTTGGTAACTTGGAAGTAATACGTTTAAATCCCATGAAACTTCTCCGCATGTAGAGGTAATATTCCATGCAATTGGACCCTCTTCCGCATTGCTTGGCCTATGTATTGCTTTGCTAATTTTTTTTCCTTTGAAATGCATATTAAATTAGAAGTTGAATTGAAATTTTAACTTGTTTTTTTCGTCATTTCAGGATCTCTTCAACAACATTAGCCTTTGGAAGTTGTTTTCTTCTGCCTTTGCCTTTTCCTCTACCCCAGAACTTGCATTCGGGCTTTACCTTCTATATTACTTTAGAGTATTTGAGAGACAGATAGGCTCCAACAAGTATTCTGTGAGTAATTCTAGTGCTTTTGCATGGCTTACTTGCTTATCTTTATTGGTGCATGCTGGGAAAGACGAACTTTTGTTTATAACTTACATCCAAATCTACATTTAGTTTTATTACTTTGATTTGTAGGCTGATGTCAAAATGCCAAGGGACCCCAAGGCTTATGTTGTAAAAGTTATCTTATAACATACTAATGAATGGTGGTCATCCTAAAATTATATGGTGTTCAATGGGCCTGAAGTCAAATCATATATAATGTGTGATACCATTGCAAGTCAAGTTTTTTTGTATTGGAATTATGGAAGACTTTGTTCAGGAATATACCTATGTACGTAATGAATACCTTAGTATTAAAAAATTCGTATTTTCTTACTTTTTGAAAAATTGCATATACAAGATTTATTGTTCCTACTTGCTAGATGACGATGCAAGGAGTTTGTGTTTCATACGATTGAAATCACATGTCTTAAGCATTTTATGTGCTTGTTGATGGAAAAATTATTTTTATTGCTTATAATGGCTTTCCTCTATATTATGAGGTGACTGACGTTATTCTTGTGTGTTCATGCAGGTATTTTTCCTTTTCTCTACCGTAGCTTCTTTCGGACTGCAAATCCTAGCTTTGACTTTCATAAAAGGTATCTCAGCCATCATTTTCGTAAGTTCAGCATATATCCTTCTGTTTCTTAGCCTTATGTGATCCTTGCTCGATAATTTTATCAATTTTCTGATCGCCACATGTTTTTCTTACCTATTCATGTTTATTGGCCATATATTTCGTGTATTGTTTCTTTTCTTAAAAGATATCCATGAACAAGTAAATTTTTAAAGATATTCCTTCTTTGCAACTTCTTCTTGCAACCATTTATTTTCATTTAAAAATAGCTGTCTCCAAAAGATCCATCAATAAAAGCTGAAGTGGAGAGGGAAATCAATTTTGAAAAGGTTTCTGGACTATTGGAAGATAGGTAGTTCAAAACACTTATTCACAGAGGGTTGTGAAAAGAGTCTAATATTGGTCAGACTAATTTTGCTGATTAAAGCAACTGAAATGAAATGCATATTGTTAGTTAACTATACAAGAAGGATATGATGTGAAAAGATCTTAATGATCCTAAAGTAAGATTCAAATGACATGCAGTGGAGCAAAAGCAAAAAACCTTTGATAAACTCAAAGGCATAATGCACAAGAAAATTCATGTTACAAAAAGAGAAAAAGAATAAAATGGAAATAATTTAATGCTGGAATGGGAAATAATAATACCACACAGAAACAAAAAAAAGATCTTTGTATGTTATCATGCCTAGACACCTCATTTTGCAATATGCATCCATATAAATACAGTGTCATGACATTGAAATGTGCATGAAATATGAGCTTGTACATGCTAGGCACGTTTCCTCGAACAGTTCTAGCTGTTAGGAGTCTTCCTTCTCAATCATATTGTTGTTGTTGCCATCATAGTTTTAATCATCAATTTTGTCTGTTCTTGATTTATGAGTAACCTACATTTCTCTTCATGGTAAGGTGAACCATAAAAGGTTTTTAATTAGTGAATATAACTCATATTAGCTTTCTAAGTATCATAATATAAATTTTTTATGTGAAGGAGTGCTAAATCAAGATAAATCTTGCAAATTAATAATGCATATTTAAATCGTCAAATATAAACCCTTATTCTTTATCCATTAACATGTGTTAGAGTTATGTAATAATAGTGGGGTTTAGTGCAATATTTCCATGATGTAATAATTCTTTGTATGTGATCTTTATTTATAGATTTCTTAGTAGTAGTTAATGAAATAAAAATCTTCCACCTCTCCTTGTTTTCACATGGTATTGGAGGATTTAGAGCTTTGGTTTTTGAGAAAAAAAGAGAAGAAAGCAACGTTAACCATTTTCACCTCCCTTAAGTCCTTTTTGTTCATTTCCTATTTTTCAAAAACTTTTCTCTTTCCACCTTCTATCTCCATGAAAAAAAACGAAAAGATAAGAGGTCAACAAAATCTCAAAGGTGATTGATTATGAAGGAAGTTGATTCATTAACCAAGAAAAAAATAGAAGAAAAGTCTTCACTTGAGAGGAAAGAAGTAAGAAGAGTTGCAGAAAAAATGAGTAAAATGAAGAAATGGAAAGGAGGAGAAAAGTGACATCAGAGATTGCATGCTAAATTAAAGAGGCTGAATAAGGTTTGGCAACATAGCTTAGCCGACTAATCAGTGATTAACCATTTTTGGGAACATGTTGCCCAAAAAACTACTTAGCTGATTTCTATCAGGGAAACTTTTTTGGTCTGCTTTGCCAACATCACAAGATAGAAAACTTTGTTTGGTCTTCATTGTGATCAACATAAAAATCCTACTGTTTGGTAAATAATGCTGTGGATCTAATCTACTTGTAGGACAGGCTTGAGAGAAATGGTGGAGCATATTTCTTCTCTTATTTCCTTCTTGCTTTTCCTTAGTCTCTCTAGATAATTAGTAATGAAAGGGCTATTAAGTTCTAGTTGTGCACCTATGATCACATTCATAACCATAATCTTCTTCTTGCATGACAAAAATTGTATCGAGGCATACCAACAGATTCAAAGAAGAGTAGAGGGAGGGCCAACCAACCCTACAACTTAAAAAATGTTCCAAACACTACTTCGTAGCACATATCTTAATATGGAGTATAAGAATTGTATCAGAGCTTAACAATCTTGTTGGCATCAAGTTTTGTTATTTTGGATTCCATTCATGAAATACTACTAAATTCTTAATTGTTTGTTTAGTGTGTTAATTTTTAGCTCTATTTCTGCAGATTCATCCCTGGGCATACTTGCGTCTGGACCATATGGCATCATATTTTCGTCCTTTGTGCCATTTTTCTTTGACATTCCAATATCATCACGTTTTCGTGTATTTGGTATTAGTTTCAGTGACAAGTCATTGACATATTTGGCAGGGTTACAGGTTTACTTTGTTCCCATAATCTTTTGAGTGATTACATTACTTTCCAGAGTTACAAATCTGGTTTGAGATGTTAACTGTCAACATTTTGCAGCTTCTTTTGTCTTCCTGGAAAAGATCTCTTCTACCTGGTGTATGTGGTGTATTTGCCGGTTTCCTCTATCGTGCCAACATTTTTGGCATCCAACGAGCAAAGGTCTCAAGTCATCTCCAGACTACCATTTTTTTAATTTTCTATCTGTCAGGTCCAACCTGGAATCTAAAGCTATGTACCTAATTATGAGAAATTAAGGTGAAAGTTCAATTATTCTAAAAAACCAAAACAATTATTTGTTAATATAAGAATTAGAAACTAAACTTAGATGTATGAAGACTTATCTGTAGGTCAGATTAAAATATCGAGGACCTGACAATTTTTCATTTTTCATACCGATCACAAAACATACCACACTATGTTACAGATGACTTTCAGTATCCTGCGATCATGTTGTTAGGATTACCTTGCAAGTGAGAAAACCATGCACCATTTGTCCATTGGATTATGTTAGAGTTATGTAATGATAGAATGCATTAGTCTTACATTATCCATCATATATTAGTCTTCTCTACATAAAATTTATTCATAAAGATATTAATAGTAGTAAATGAAATGTTATTTTTTAATTTTTTGTTATCACATGGTAACAAAGGATTAGTGTAACAGTAAAATTGCTCCATTGTCATCTAGTGATTGAATTTGAATCATTTTTGACTCATACCTCATCAATTTGATAAATGGATAGTTAACCATATCCATTAAGTAGTGTAATGGGTAGGATAATAGGTAAAGAGATCAAATTCATAACCTTAGAAGTGATTGATGGAAAGTCTAAGGAAAGGAAAAATGATAGAAAACGTTAAGTGTGCATATTTAGTAGGAACGTGTTTGTGTGTGTATGTGTGGGTATTAATGATGTCCTTGCAACTTAAGTTTTGTTGTGTAGATGTTGAATATCTTATGTTGTATGTTGTGCAGTGTTCATCCTCATTTATTGTGTAGTTAATATGTTTGATTGTGTTTTTGTTCAGTCAATGTGACTGATAGTTATCTGTTTTTGCTCATTACCATCTGTACATTGCTACTACTTCTAATATAGCAACTTTTACAAAACATGTCAACTGCAGTTGTCTACTTCTAGTTCTTATTATTTCTGTCTTTAATTGTATTTGTGTTTGTTGTAAGTTGGATACTCTAGTTTGAGGATGAGGGGTTGGGTAATGTAATAACAGTGGGTATTAGTTTCATGTTATCCATCATGTAATAGTTCTCTCTATGTAACTTCTTTTGTAAAGGTCCTAGTTAATGAAACATCAATCTTCCACTTTTTCTTATCATTACATATTAATATATTGTAATGCCAAATTTATTTTAAGAATGATCTCTTGGTTTTTTTTTTTTTTTTTCTAATTTGTTTTCCATGTTTAAGAAATGTTAGTACCCAGAGAATTGACAAAGGAGTTTTTTAATTTTTATTTTCAGCTTATTTATGAAAGTGCATTTTCTTTTTTGCACGTCCATTCTGGATATGGTATTATTATATTATAATTATTGTGGTTGTGAATAACCGTTTGTGATTCATTTAAATGTTTCATAGCTTCCTGGCTTTGTGGCATCATTTTTTTCAAGGTTGTTCCCTCCCTCAGGGAGAGGTTCTTCACGTACTTTGTCAACTGGAAGCATTGCTCGAAGTCCATACTTTGGTAGCCGCCGACAAGAGGCAAGTTATTCATGTGTTAAATGCTCCTTTTGTTTCTCATATTAGTTAATTATGGCTAATCATCATCTCCTTTTTGTTCTTCTGATCTGTTACGTCATGGCATGGCCAGTGAAATTCTCGATGATCATGTTTTTTCGTTAATTCAATCCTATTTAAAACCATTATTGCTTAATACCTGGTTATATGGCATACCATGGAGTGTAGTGAGACAAAAAGGAAGTCAAGTAAGGATTCTACAACATAGGATGTTGGCTAAAAAGTGCAATATGGTCAAGATATGGGCAAGAATGTGGGAGACATTTCACTTTACATTTTGTTCAAAGCCTGTTTGTTGTTTCCCTAAAAGTTTTAGTCAAAAACCTTTTTCCCGTGACATATTTCATTTCTTATTGGTGTCCATCTACTTGGATCTGTTTCATTGCTTTGTGACCTAGGCTCTAGAGGTTTCTTGTTTTCCCTAATATTCTTTTCCATCTACAACAAAAATCTCTTTTCAAAAAAAATATGCTAGACTTGTTTTGTTCTTTGCTCTTCCCATTGGATATGATCTGGTGCCTTCAGATTGCATGGGGTTCCATTTCAGCACTTTTTGTCACGTGATCTTCATGTTTGAGCCATGGAATTGAAGTTGCTAATGCATATTCTGCTTTGACCACACTTGATTTTCACATTACATCTAGATTCCTGAAAGATATCACGATTTCTTGAAATTTTTCTTCCTGCCATTGCAGCCTCACACGCTTTTGGCAAATTTTACTCGCAGATTTGTACATATCATGCGGACCATCTACTAATGTTTTTTAGCTGCATTGTCCGTCAAAAAGTTGATTTTTAGGCATTTTCAAAAAGGGTCACGTTAAGGTGCTTCTTTGAGTTTGACATTTTACGCTCAAAACAATTAATAAAAAAACAGGTTTTAACTTGACAACGATTTCTCACTGAAGTAAGCATATTTTAATACATTAACTCAAAGACACCAGAAATAATCATTACCGTTGTGAGCCGATTTGAAGTCTTTGAGGTGGGATGAGCTTTGCAAGCATTAAATTTTTAGCAGGTGTTCATGCATCCCACTGTTGTTTCACCTCTAACCCAACCACTGATCTCCATTAATTTTATCCGCAGGCAAACTACGTAAATGCAGCTCCTATCATGGAGCCACCACAAGAATCCATCGCTACGTTGGTGTCAATGGGCTTCGACGTGAACTCTGCAAGGCAGGCACTTGTGAGGGCCAGAAATGATATTAACGTGGCCACAAACATCCTCCTTGAAGCACAATCTCATTAAGGAGAAGTGTACATCTTCGAACGATGAAGAATTGCTTGCTTAATTTGATGCATACGCCGACTCACTATTGCGCTAATCTGGTATGACCTTATACATATCAGGAGGTCGTGTGGTAGAGCAACAGGGCCTGTTGTTTCCTACCCAACTTCATACTTCCTGGACTCTTCTCTTTCCCGATTAATTCCTTGTTCTTGTAACAAATTGTGTAGATCACATGGCATCGTTAATTACTAATTAGGCTCTTAATTATTAAGGAAATATTGTAAATCGGATACCAGATATCAATGGAATTTTGGGTCATAATAATTATTTAACTACTTTTCGCATCTGTAAGAAACTATCTTCACTTCATAATGGGTGTTCCTTCTTCCTTTTGAAAAGAATATGCCCTTGTAATTCATTAACAGCTCTTGTTCTTTCCGGACCTTTCACAAATTCATGGATCCCTCTTGAATAAAAGATTGGTCTCGTTTGATAATTGTACAGTAAAGTAATAATTTATATAATTATAATGATATATAAAAATTTATAAAAAATTAAAACAGTTCACGCACAAATCATATAAATCACTATCTTACCACGGGCCATCTCCATCTCACCTGCCTGTACAAGATCCATGACCCCATTGGCAAATACATACGTCTACCTCGATCGTTGCCACCTTCGTTATGGACACTATGCAAGTCCACCGATCCACCAGTATATATGTCTGTATCACACGCGCTTCTTATTCCGCATTTTTTTACTGCCGCTGGATCGGTGGACTTGCATGGTACGTACACACACGAGCATATGTACTGGCACGACGACAAAGGAAGCTGGACGTGACCGACGCTGACAAGACACCAATATTTTCGATGAGCATCAATCCACATCTTCGAAATAATACGCACCGGCAACCACCGATGACGTCACGTTTGTTTTTATCTTCAATCTATTTTATATGATCATTATTATATAAATTTTTATTATATAAATTTAATATTTTTAATTTTAATTTTTTATAATTATTAAAATTAATTTTATAACAAGTAAAGTCAAAAACAAAGAGTGATGATTCGTTCCGTGGAATTTTATTTTATTTTTGACTCACATGCCATCCAGCTATAATTACGTGGACTCCGTCTTCATCACCGATACATCACGCACCACACCACCACCACCACCATTATTATTATTATTAAAAAAATTACTTTTCGGATCAGTGACATCTTTAAAATTATTTTTTAATAATAATTTAATTTAATATTTTAAATTAAATTTAAATTATCTAAATTTTTTAATAATTTATCTAACAACATTATTTTGTTCTCTCTCTTTGTGCACATCACAACTCTTACCGTTTAACTAGTATTCTTAAACTTGTAATTATAGAGTATTATATTTATCAAATAATTTTAATATTTTTATATTAAAAAATTATAATAAAATAATAAATTATATAATTTTAAAAAAAATATAAACAAATAAATTTGTTTCCATTGACATATTTTGTTATTTGTCGATCGGCATCTGAGCCTTTCACGGTTCACGTGCATGTGGCTTAGCTTGGTTTGGATGGTACTAGATTTGTTGGAAAAATGTTGAACGATTAGATTTTAGTAATTATCATTAATTAATTTTAATTAAAATTGTATGTAGTATCAAAATAGATTTAAATTGGCAGTTAAATGTACAAATCAAAAAAAGCGCAGAATAATCGTTGGTGATAGTTTTGTATCCAAAAAATTGGTGACAAATCTTGAACATATAGCTTAAATAGTCTTTTCTCTGTGAGTCAATTAATTTTAATGAGAATATTTTGCATGATATGTTAAATTTGTACATTTTATCCTAGGTCATTAGACAAAGAAATTAAAATTTAAGATTTAAGATTTAAGGATTAAAAGTGTCTAATATCACATATGCAAGAAGTGTTTGAAAAATTTTAAGATTTAAGATTTTGATTTAAAATTTGTACATTTTTTCCATGCTAATTATAAAATTTTATAACATCAATTAAAATTTTATAATATCAACGATAAATCTCCGTAATTAAATAGTGATAATTAATTTGAAGTTTTAATTTCTTAACAGGGGTAAACGTGCATTTGGTAATGAGATGCTCCAATTTCGAATATTATAAAGAGTTTGAAGTTGAATCTTATTATTAAATGGAGTTGAACTCGATAATAAATTGTAAAATAAAAATTTATATATATATATATAAAGATTTCTGTAATGATAATGATGTGTGAGAGTTTGTACAAAGTTAAAGTTGTAACTCAAAAATCGTTACTAGCCAAGGAATTGAATTTCAACTTCTTGTAAATTTTCATATATCATTGTTACTAATACAAATTCTTATCTCATAATTTACTATAAGTACATTTGTTTTAGCATTTTTTAGTTGTACTTATCATGCACAATAGTTGTGCATAGTAAGTCAATCAAACAATTGTGAGGTGTAGTAAACTGTGAGATAATAGTATATGAAAATTTGTATAGTAATAATGATATATGAAAATTTTTGAAGAAAAAAAAAAATTCTCTATCAAACATACCTTATACCACACTCTAACACAATTTCTAAAACTTTTCCTAACTTCAAATTTTCATTGTTGTTAGTACTGAAGTTTAGTTTGATAATGAAATTTATAAGAATTTTTATTATATAAAAAATATATTTTAACAAATATTATAATAAAAATAAAGATTTTTACCGTAACGGTTACACCTTACAGATAGAAAAAAAATATTTTATCTTAAAAATTATATTATGATATCAACATAAAATAAACGTAAACTATAAATTCACCGAATCGATTAATTTTACAAAAAATATTTGGCTAATGAGTATTATATAATAAAAGTGAAAGTGACGGGCACGAGCGCACTACACTAACCGCAACAGCTTCCTCGTTCTGTCGTTCACATCCTTCTGGGTTTGATGCGCAGTACACATCAGATTGCTGCGCTGCAGGGCCTCAGCTCACAGCGTCCTCCACGCCGCCATTCTTGCTTGTCGATCTCTGCAGCGGCATCCCTCGATCCGCTTGAGCGACGTACGTATTTTTGCAGCGGCAGCAGCGGGCGGGCTGGCTATAGCTAGCTAGATATGGGCCGACGACGGGCGGTTGGTGGGTTGAGGTTTCCCTACTTGTTGCTGCTGCTCGGCTGCGGCAGCCTCCTGCTTCTGGTGTGCGGCCCGGGAGTAGCAGACGCTTACCGCAACTACACCGTGGGGGATGACTTGGGCTGGTACGACAAGCTGGAGGTCGCCGGCGTTGATTACCAGACCTGGGCCTCTACGAAGAACTTCAGCCTTGGAGACTTCCTCTGTGAGTAATTAAATTCTTTATCTCATCAGTAGAGCAATTAATCAAGCAAAAAGAAGAAAACTTTTCAATTCCCTCCTCCTCCTCCTTCTTCTTCTTCGATCGTTGGTTTGATGTAGATCGATTCCATATATATATATATTAATGGAAGATGGAACTGGAAGGTAGCAAATATATATATATATAGAGAGAGAGAGAGATGGTAATCTCGATCTCCTAGCTTGATCGATCAGTAACTGTAAGTTGCTGTAGACCTAGTGCTTTCTATACTCTCATCCTCCTGTCCAAATTATATATATAAACTCCATCTTCTGACTCCAGATCTGGACCTTGATAGAGAAAGAAGGGTCATACGAGGATATATGAGTGGTGAATGGTGAATGTTTCTCTAGGTTTAGTATACACAACAATCACATTTCTGTCCTTTTCTTCATTTAGGATAAATCATATCAGTACATGTTAGAATAGTTGTATATTAATAAATGTAAGAAATGATTTAGACTAAATATACGAAGAATTCTTTTACTTATAATCAATTAATTTTAGTGAAGTAGATTTAGAATTTCATTGTAATATCACATAGTCAATTTATGTATGTTACATGTAAAACACTCATAAGAAAACTTCACGGGAGATCGATTCACAAGTACATAAATATGTTAAAATATATGGTCTCACATTGAAAAAAGTGTGGTGAACTAAAAAGGGCTATGAATTGATGTTTATTACGTATCAAGCACTAAATTGTACAGCTAAAGATGCAGGTAGTGTAGTGGTGGTGTTAATTAATTAATGGCCGGGTGGGCGTGGACTGTACTGTGATGGATGCCTTGCGGAAGCCTCAAGCAAAAGCTCATGTGATGGCATGTGCAGGCGCAGCAACCTTATAAATTGATTAAATACTCGCCTCAAACTTATACATTTAGGCCTGTTTTTCTTTAAAGTTCTGTACGTGTAGTTTCTATTTTAGATCTAATTTTACCGGCAATTAATTAATTAATTAAAGAAAGCAGAAACCATCGTTATCAGAAAAAAACAATTCCTTTCCGATCTGGGCGGTTGATTAATTTATTTGCCAATGTATATGTGCAGTGTTCAACACGGACACCAATCACTCGGTGGTGCAGACGTACAACCACACCACGTACAAGAGGTGCAACCTCGACGACGCGCAGGACGACGACACCATGGACTGGTCCTCCAGGCCGCCCAGCGTCGACGGCGAGGTCAGCCACGTCACCCTTAGCGTCCCCATGGTCAGGGAAGGACCCAACTACTTCTTCTCCGGGTACTACGACGGCGAGCAGTGCAAGAACGGGCAGCGCTTCGAGATCACCGTCCTGCACGGCAAAGGCCTGCCGGAGAGCCTCGGGACGCCGCCGGCGGCCGATTCCCCTGCTAGCTCCGACGACGAGGAGGCGGCGCCCGACACCAACGTGCCGGCCGACTTCAGCCACCCCAAGGAAGTCGGGACCGTGGAGGAGACGTCGGCCGGGGGCGGAAGGGCCGGCCTAGGGCGGCCGGCGGTGGTCCTCGCGTTCGGGGTTTGGCTCGCTTCGTGCGGTGCGTGATGCGATGAATCTTGCGGGAGTTATTTGTCGATCTGGGGAAAAATGGAAAATATTGTTTATTGTCCATTTGTGCGGTATCGTATTTACTTGTAATAGCTGGTTCGATTTTATTGTGTTGTATTATTACATATTTATACTTTTTTATTAATAAGATGATGATCAGTTAATTCTGACCTCTCTATGTATCAGCATCTATCCATGCTGAAAAGTGGGAAAATGGAAACTTTTAAAAATATATTTATAAAATAAAAGTATTTGTACTGTTTGAAAAGTTAGAAATGAAAGTTTAACTTTTCAAGATTATAAATAACTTAACTTTTCAATTCTTTCTTCAACTTTATCATCAAATCCTCGACATTTCACTTGCTTAATTTTCTTTATATGTCTGTTTAATGACTGAATACTCTTAAGGATAGTAAATCTATTCGTCAATTTACATTTGTCTACCTTCTTTAACGTTCATCCTACCTCTCAAATAGAGTCATCCTTCTCTCATTAGTTAGTCAAATAGATACCAATTATTACATTAGTTTCAAGTAATACATATTTTCTACATTTGTGAAAAAATTCTTTAATTTTTAACTTTCCACGGTATGTATAAAAACCAATTTTTTTTAACATTCTCGACTTTCTATTTGTATTTTCATTTTTCGTAACTGTAATTTTTACTCTTAATAAATATAATGATGATGTGAAAGATTCTTAAAATAACTTTATCTCATTCTATTTTATGGATAAATTTTTTTCTTATTTAATATAAGAAATATTTTTTCCTTCTTTCGATGTTAAAATGCTATTAGGAAACGAAACCTTAATAAATTTGTAATAAAATATTTTATCTCGTGTCATTGATGATGCACATTTATCTATAAGATATTTATAAACTTGAGATAAATCACAAGTATAAAAAAACGTAAAAAATTTCGACATAAGTAAGTAGCAATAAATTCATACGTCAATAAGCACAGAAACCTAAACTTACAATATGTATTAATTATTTAATAATTTAACAGGGTGCCGGATCTGTTTATTCGGATCCGGTGAGAGATCCGTGAGACACATTTAGTCGGATCAGGTGATAGATCCGTGAGACACATTTAGTCGGATCAGGTGAGAGACCGAACTTTTGGCTTCGGTAGAAGTCCGAAAGCGGGAAGCCAGAGGGAGGGAGGAACAGAGTGAGAAAGAGAGGGAAAGTGCGTGCGCGTGTCGCAGAGCCGGCGCCGGGCATGGAGGACAGCGAGTTTTGGAGGTACCTGCAGTTCTTCCCCGTCGTCCGGTCGCGGAGCTACTGTGTAATCCTCCTCCCCTTCATTTCTGTTTTGCTTCGTCGACATCCGTGCCAATTTTCTGCTTCAACTGTCATCGGGGTTTTAGGCTTTCCAGTGGTACCTATTTCGGTCTTCCTTGAAAGGTTTCAGGAAATGCATAGCAACGTATTTCGGAAAATATCGCTTTTTCCGGTTATCGTTCACTGGATTTTACGGTTTCGTAGGAGAATTTTTCTGTACGGGATGGTGTGGTGCTAGCAAGGGTTTTAATGATTGTAGCGGGATTTTTCTGCACGGCTGGTTCTAAGGAATGCATGCCTTTAGTTCCTGTCAGCCGAGATTGTTCTTTTCTTTTCTCGGGAAAATTGTCTGGTCTGTGATGATTTCGTGTAGCTCGTAACTGATCGTGTACCGGAGTTAACGAGTGTATATAGATAATCATCGAATATTTTGAGCAATGTTAAACATATTTTTCTTACTAGCAGGTTAAACGTCGTTGCTCTTCATAACCACGCTGACCGCTGAAATATAATCTTGTTTTACAAGAGAGCTTACCCATTTTTTCAACTCATTAGTTGACTCGATAAATTATGCAGATAATCCTACGGAGTAAACAAAACACGTGTGTGTATTTCAACTGATGGAATTATGGAACTCAATTGTTTACACGTAAAATTCATGTAATAATATGATATAAAGTTGTTACTATATCTTGAAATCAAGACAAATAAACTAAAGAATATAGATTCCTTTATGCAACCAAACAGCAACTTTTGGATATGCGATGCCACATGAATCGAGATTGCTTCCTCAAATTCCATACAAAAATTTTTGATCTATCCCATTTTTTAACAACCTTAATTGATAAAGAACATAGGAAAAGAAAGACTAGATTTCTGCTTCACGGACCAATAATATGAACAATTGAGTGAAATTGAAAGCTTTTGTAATCAATTGAAATGTTTTGAAATTGGGAGCAATGAACTGTAACCAATTCGGTAATCATATTGCCTGTTTTTTAAATGGATCACTTTATTCGGTAATCATATGAACTGTAATCATATTGCATGGTGTTAGGCTTGCCAGTGACTGTATTTTTGTGTTTATTTTTCCCGGAGAACTCCAGTACAAAAATCACACTATTATAATGTGTTCATATGTGTGATTAAATTTTTCTTGTGGTAGCATGCACCAAGTCCTGAACTTGTCAATTCTCTAAATAACATTCTAAGACATTGTATTATTCTATTGCTTAATTACAGGCTGATTCAGAATCAGCAGGGGAATCAAGTTCACGGTCACAACAGAATGAGGTTAATTTTGATGCTATTTTATATTTCTCTTTATAAGTTATATTTTCATGTGTTTCTAACTTGGTATATTTTTCTGCCAGTTCATTGAGTGGAAAGATGCTTGGGATGGAATGGATGCCAAGGAATGTGAGGCAGAAGGTACCATATGGTTACAGTTCTTTCATAGGAAATATTTAGCTGACATGAGTTCAGATTTACATATAATTTGATGTTTGTTTCTTTGAAGTTCATTTGGTTCTGGAATGATGAGGTGACTTGTTTACCATTGTTCTTTTTGCTTTACAGATCCTTTTTGGCAGGAGTTAAGGTTAAAAGCCGAGAAAAAGGTACTGCTTTACTATCTTGTGTCATCTAAAGTTCCAATACTTGAAGAAAATGTTTGCCTTTTCTCTATGACTCTTCAGCAAAGTGTGTTTTATTGTACTTTGCATCCAGCTCTTCATCTTTGTCTGTAGAAGTTTCAAACTACGGCCTTATTTTTGTGAAAATTCATAAATTGTTTGACACTTGAAATTTCAGTCCAAAAGACAAAATGTAGGAAAAACGTCATCATTTAAAATTTGAATGCAATGCACAACCATTTCGTGCATCATAAACTATGAGATTGCATTTTAAGAATCTGCTTAGAAGAAAGAGAGATTTCTTGTTAAAAAATTTAGGTGAAATATTATTTTTCTGCAGGAAAATTTCTTTTCTGATAGCATACAGAGGTTGCATTTAATAAAAGATGATTTTACACTTTTTTGATTCCAATGCGTTCTGTAATCAAAACTGTCTAATTTTTTAGTAAGCGTGAATTTTCAAACAGTCAAAATTTCAAAGTCTAATGAAAGAAAAATCAACTTTTCCAACTTCCCTCTTGCTTTTTCTTGATTTTTCTTTGACTTGTCATAATCTATTGATCCTACCTTTGTAGAGAATCACCTTCTAAAATCTTTTTTTTTTAAAAAAATATATTCATGATTCAACTTAATTTATCAAACACAGCCAAAGAACATTTTTTGGAGACATGGTGTTAAAATTATCTTATCCATCGTAGTTGTTAGACGTGGTGTTTGTGTTTTTTCTGTGTAATGTTGACATAAAGATGATTCTGCCATCCCTTCTATTGTTATCACCTTACCATTTCCTGTCCGAGACCAGTAGACAAATACCAAGCTTGTGTGCAAACAATTTTTATGGAAACGTATGAAGTTCCTGGTTACATTTTGTTGCTGGTGTTTTGTTTCCATTTTCTTTGCATGTTGTCTGTCATCCTTTTGATATGTCCGAGAAGACCTTCTGTAAGGTATATTTCATATTTATCCCAGTATATTATATGATAGTCTAGCAGTTTATCAACTTATTATCATTGTCCAAATTGAGAGGGAGAGTAGGGAGTCTTGGTTGTACAATCTTGTCTATTTTTCCTTGCATATTACAAGCAAAAGGCGAAGTCAAAAAAATGTGTAATTAACAGAACTCCTTTTATAGCTTGTAATAATAGAAATGAAGTATTTTTTTCCCAGATTGAACTATCTTACTTTCATTCATTCATTCTTTCCTTTCTTCCCTCAATCCATGTTGCGCTCTTGAGCCATGTGGAGATGAGATGATGTTGGGAGAATTAAATCTGTAATCTGTTATTTCAAAAGTTCTCTGAACAGGTGTATATATACCTCCATACATCAGATGTGTACTTTCGGATGTACTTTCAGATGTGATAGTTTAGGTAGTTACAAGAAAATGTAAGATACATCTAAAGGTAAAATACATATGACAATTGTAAATCATTGTTCCCCTTAAGCTGGAGTATATATATGTTATAAACTCCAAGCTTGACAAGAATACAAGATGGGATTTTAGAAAGGAGGCTCATAATGGTTTGGTAGTTAGATCAGCAAGTTGCTTATGGCTTTAAACACGCAATATCCTTAGAAGTGTCAGAATCTTTTACATGAAAACAAGAGTGAAGAATAATTTTGAGGGAATTAATGTTAGATTGATATTTCAACAAACTAATTTATCATCAATGTAAATAATGATAGTTTTAAATAAGGAATAATTGACATGGTTTGTGTGAATCCAACTTCACATAGGACTAGTCTCAACTTAAGGGCCAATTTCTTGAAGCTTGATTGAAATCATAAAAGGATTTTTAACTTACAAACCTTACACACATACTCTTTACACTAAGCCTGTGGTGGAATTGTGTAGATAACTTCAACTAAATCATCATGACAAAATGCATTAAATAATGTAAATACCAACCTTTAATAGAAGCAAAGGTTAGTAATGCCAAATCCTTCACCTTGACTAAATCCTTTAGTGTCCAATCTAGCTTTATATCTTTCAATTTCACCATTGGATTTATATTTATGGAGGGTTTATCCGTTTATGCCTCACATAAAATGAATAAATGAAAATTTGAGAAATCCAAGAAAAAAATTTTGGTGTTTGTGTCGTCTGAAAATTTGAGAAAATTTTCTTAAATTTCTATGAGTATGAATAGTTTGTTTTCCTAGATTTCTTTGCCTTACCTATGTGAAATTGGGGAAAAAGCATTCCCATGCATTTGCTCTCTCTACATGTCTGCCCCTTTCATGTTTCTGTCCTCTCTATGTAGGCACCTCCCTTGCATGTCCACCTATTGAGTGTTGCTCGCTTTCCATGTGTCAACACAAATATCAGTCTTTCGATTCCCTAATTGGGTAATCGATTTTTTTAAAAAAAAATATTGTAATAAATTTTGAATAAGTTTTAGTATTGTAATTTTTTTAAGAAATTAATAAATTCTTTAAAGTTATTATATTGTATAAATTTAAGTTATTATAATCACTTGTATAAGTAATTTAATAAAATATTGAACAATTTGTATTGCTATTTTTGAGGTTTTATTTAGAGTTGTCGGTCGTGTTGTGCTGGCACGACACTATTTGTGTTGTGTCGGCACGGCTCATATCATCAATGGGTCAGCCCAGGCATGGTCCCTGGCACGAAAAAATACTATTCGTGTCAGTCAATGACACGATTTTGACCAGCACGATTCTTCCCGGGACCCGACGCTACGACCTGACGGTCGGTCCAATGACCCAACGGTTGACCCAAGACCTGGTGGCCCGTCTCCCCCGTCGACCGCACAACCTATTCACGGTTCACCCCCCTCCCGCACACGCGACCGTTCACCCTATTGGCCCGCATGTCCTTCCGCCCTTCCCCCTCGGGCCTCGCCACCTCCGACAGCCCACTTTACCACTTCTCTCTTCGTCGAAGAGTCTTTGGCTCTTGTTCCTAGGACAGTGGGACCCGACGCTACGAGTCGGCTATTGACTTAATGACCTGGTGGTTGACCCAATGACCTGACTGTTGGCCCAGGCACGGTTCCCTAGCCTGCCTGCTCGCGCATACGACCGTTCAACCATCAATATTTAAATTTAATTCAACAATCAACATGACAACATTCAACATTTAAATTTTCAACAACTTAATAAATGAAACAATTAGACAACAATACATATAATTAAATTAAGTTTTTATTTATTAATGAATTACGTATTTTATATTTATATTATTACAAATTTACAATTACATTTAAACAAAATTTACAACAAAATTAAATTAAATTTAAAAAAAAATTACAAATTGAAAAATAAAAATAAAAATATTTTAATTATGAAATATTTAAGTTTGTAAGTTGCTTTGTAAAATCTTCAATTTGATCTTGTTCACGGAGTGTAGCAAGCTCCCGATCTTTTAAGCACATTAATGCTTCTATTATATCTTCTTTAAGCTTGTATTTTCAGTTATCAAGCACGTTGCCACTCATGCTGAAAACTTGTTCACAGGCTACTGAAGATATTGGAATTGTTAATAAATCCTTTGCTATTATTGATAATATTGGAAAAATCAGTGATTGTTGCCTTCACCAATCTAAAACATCAAACGTATTTAAGTTAGAATGTTGAATAAATAATAATGATTGGTGATTCATTGCATTAAAAGTAATTAATTATTGTCTAAATAGTATAGGATTATAATTATATGATAATGATGTTGGAATATCTTTGTCAAATCTTGGATCTTGTAAAAATGCCTAAGAATCTAAAGATGGTCCAACATTTGATTCTGGTATTGTGGACATTGGTGGAGGAGAATGTTCTATTCTTAATCTATATCTTTGTGTGTATAAATCAAATATTTGATTTAATTGTTCTTCTATTGTACTAACATTTAATTCGAAATCTACATCTAAACTCATTTGTATTCCCTTAATTAATTTACTAACATATCTTATTTTACACTTAGGATCTAAGTATGTACTCAAAATATATAATGTAGGGATTTCATTCTAATATTTTTAAAATTTTTGTTTCATGTTATTTACTATTAGTTCGAAAAATGGATGTGCTTCATATTTATTAAAAACTCGTGAAATATCATATAAATGATGTAACACATTGACAGATGTATTATAATAAATTCCTGATAATCTAACTGTTGCATTATAAAAAGGTTTTAAAAATTCAACAAAATATTTTACAATTTTAAAATCATCTTCAATTAATTATTTTTGATAATCATTACAATGATGACGATTATACAAAGACATTATTGGAATTTCATATGGTAATATACTTTTTAACATTAAATATAATGAATTCCACCTATGTTGAATTTTTTATGCAACATTTCAAAAGTATCTCATGTTTCATCAAATTGTTATTGCCACTTTCCTGAATTAGTTATAAAACTTACATCTCTAATAAGTTCAATATAAATTTCAATTTCTTTTACACCTAATTGTACAATAATATTAATTATGTGATATATACATATTTGATGAAATAATTTAAAATCATCTGGTGGACTTATTTTAGTTTTAAACATTAGTATTGTTGCAGTATTATTAGTTGCATTATTAAAAGTTATACTATCTATTTTATTTTTAATTCCATATAAATCAAAAATTTTCATAATGTTTGCAAAAATTATTTCAACAGTATGTGGATGTTGAATTTTTCTAAATCTTATTTATTTTTTTTGTAAAATCTAATTTTGATCAATATAATGTGTAATAACAGCTATGTACCCATTCTTTGTTTTACCCGACCAAATATCTGAAGTGTATGTTATACATGTCATTATTGTACTCATAACATTAATAAATTCTAATCTAAGTTTATTAAATGAATTCATAATATTTGACCTAATAGTATTTCTAGATATACGTTTATATTGTAGACAATATGCTTTACTAATATAATTATCAAAACGTTTATTTCATTCAAAACTTACTGGTAAATCTTCTGAACAAATAAATTTAGCATGTAAGTCCCTAGCCTTTTCAGAATCATAAGTCTATGAACTAACACTACCCTCAGGAGTAAAAGAAAGTTGAGTTTGAATTATTTTATCTTTATTCTTATTTCATATGTACTAATATGTTTAGTTAAATAACCTGTATCGCCAGATGTTTTGTAAGAGAAGTCGGCGTTACAGAGGTTGCAAAAGGTTTGTTCCTCTTTTGTACCGTCTGTCATAACTTTTATCATGATTGTGTACTTTGGAAGTTTGGAGTGAAGGAGATGAGGAGTGAGTTGGGTGAAAAAAAAATCCAACTCCCTCAATTTATAGAGAAAAGTTGGTTAAGCCATTGAGGCGGCAGTTGACCGTTTCACCTGGTAGTTGCCCGCTCGTTGCGCGGAAGTGGGCCGCCCGTTGTGCGGTCAGCCTATTGGACGCCAACCCTGACGACTCGATCGTTGCTGCATTGCACCTTGCAAGTCATGACCCGATGGCCGACCCAAACACGATTCCCCAGTGGCCCATCCTACCTACCTATGCATGCAATTGTTCACCTCAGTTGCCGGCCCAATGACCCGGTGGCCCGTTCCCCTGTCGGCCACACAACCCGTTCTGTCCCCTCCCGTGCGCGTGACCGTTCACCCCCGTTGGTCACACGACCCGGTAGCCCATCCCCCCTGTCGACTACACAACCCATTTAACCCCCTCCCGCGCACGCGACCATTCACCCCGCCGGCCGCATGACCCGACGACTGATCCCCCCACCCCCCTCCAGCGATCGACATTCCCCTCCCCCCTCCTATGACCCACCTCGTAGTCTCGTGCTGAGCTGGTCCGTGCCTATTTCGTGCTAGGCTAGGCCGTACCTATTTCTTACTGGCAATCATGTCGTGCTAGCACGACACGAACGACTTGGGGGTCCGACCCAGGCATGACTCATAGCACGAACGACTTGGGCATCTGGCCTAGGCACAACCCACAGTACGAAAAAATTTTCGTGCCGTACCATTGACCGGCACGGTCAAACTGTGTTACGGCCTAGCACGGCCCATTGACATCTCTAGTTTTATTTGAAAAGTCATACTTTAAATGTAGTTATATTTAATTTTTATAAATTCTGTTTACATTTATATATAGATTTCCTGAAAAACTGTGACATAGAAACAATCTCAAAAAAAAATTTGTTTCCAAATTTTTCATTTTCATTTTTATTTTTGTTTTTTCGATTTTCTTTTCTTAAATTTCTGATGTTTACAAACAGACCTTTAGTTTTGCATATTCAATTGTACCTTGCAAGGTATTTTCCTTGAGGTAAATCCACTGTGTTCTATAGATCATCGACTTTGGAGCATTTTACTCTTTCTTGGGGATAGGGATTTCCAACAACTTGATGATAATACATAGGTTCTGATTCATTAATAACAGAGGCAGAAACACTTCTGTCTGTCAGAGTGTTTATAATGGGGCACATAAAGGCTTGTGGCATACTTGGTATTGGGCTAACGATGACTCAGGAAAAATGAAATCCTTAAGTAACAGGGCTTCCTAACAACTCTAGTTGATTTCCTAAAAGCAAAAATATCAGAATTATCATTGGTTTGATGGGTAGCAGTAAGGGCATTTACTAGAGACTAGAGTTATGTTGGTAATCTTGTTTTTTATATAAGGTAAGGATGCATTTCCTAATTATCAATAAAATGGTTGATCCACAGATCAACTGAAACCTCTTAGGGTGTCACCCCTTTTACAACACAACACCACATCTCGTGCAAGCTCAAAGTCTGATCAACTACTCAAGTCTCTCATTGTTGAAGGAAATCCTATTCCTGGTCAACAAAATGCACCAGCAAACAACATGTATTGCTAAAAGCTTCCCCATGATCCATGTGTGCCAGAAGCTCTTCAGTAGGGTTAGGACAGAATCCTTCTTCAATGGTGAAAAAATAAATGGTCGATGTCCAATTGTGCAGTGTCACAAAGACTGCAGTTAATGCTGCCCTCCTGCCTATTTACTTTGGAACTTCTTAGTTACCAACTGAACATGTGTTAACTAGTCACTTTAAAGCTTTGATCTTCAGTGGTGATCGATCTTTCCACACTACCCGATGAACCAATCACTTTTGATCTTGTGTTTCATCAATTGTAAAGAAACAACTGTGTACACTGAATTCCCCTGATGATGTAGCTCCCCAAAGTAATTTTTCTAATTTATTCTGCTGCAGCCTCAAGTCCTGTGGTAGTTTCAACAATTAAAACCCCCATCTTCTCCAGGCCATTATCCTTAGATTTGGTTGCAATTGAAGATCCCAGTTGACTGCTTTGTTTTCACAATTGAGAAATTCACATACCTTAACATCTGAATTAAAAGCAATGGAGGCAATTGCTGGACAAAAATTGCACAACCTGATGTTCTGACCACTTTTCTTTCCATAATCTCACACTGAGTCCTGAAACCAGCTTGTGTCTCGTGTTTTCCGTCATGATTTATGTTGGTTATCTTAAGTTTTACACACACTGTCATGAGGTGCACTAGTGGTTTCGATGGTTCTTTCACTAGTGATGGAAAAATCATAATATTAAGGAAAAGTAAGGGAGTGACATTAGGTATCATTTGCTCTGTACGTGGAATGTTATCAGCAAAAAAGGAATGTTATCTTCAGAGAGTACTAAATCCCTGCTTGTGATAAACTGTGATTTTTCTAAATTATAAAGAACTTTTAGGCCTTTTTTAGGAGCAGCAAGGCAGAATATATTAAAATTGAGAAAAAAGGAGGCCCACACACACCACAGGCAAGCTGAACTTGGAAACAAAAGACAAAACACCAGCTAGGTAAGAAAATAGAAACCAAGAACAAAATATGGTTTCTGAATATGGAAACTAAGAACAAAGAAAAAGGGGAAAACACCAAACTAGGGATGTAGGCAACATTAGACTCCCATCTGTCATCATAACTTGTAGCTGTTTTGTCCCATAGGATATGTCACGAACACAAATTTTTAGGCCCTAGCTTTTTTTTTTTAATCATTTCAGGTTGGAGAGTTGAATTTGTGTTTTGGATTAGGATTCTTAGTGAAGCACAACATAACCAGTAAACTCTAAGGTGGACATAACTGGGTAGTTTGTTGCATAAGACCTTTGAAGGGATTTTTCACCTAAAACTTCAGTAGAAAGCCTATTGATAATTTGTTGCAATAAGATTTCTTTCACCCCAAAATTTCTAAGATGATTTTGGTTGATAAAGAAGTGATATGGCAAATGGAATTGTTTATGCTTACGTTTCACAATACCACAATATCATTTATTGAAGTGTGTGTGCAACTGTGTTGATGAATAATACCTGTTGAGTTCAACAAGTTTACAAAAGCATTTGAGAAATAGTCAGTTCCATTATCATTTCTGAATTGTTTAATTTCATATTGAAATTAATAGCAAGGAGAAAAAGATTTAACAAGAGGAAACACTACAGATTTCTTTTTTGATGGTAAAAAACTATCTACAACAATAATGGTAAGAAAATATCACACTCCCAGACCTTTCAAAACTCACACCAGAATCTAATTAGTAGGAACAGCATACTTGCCCCAAACATCAAGATGCACTAACTTAAAACCCTTATTAGTGATACAACTGCATGACAAAGCAAGTGTGCTTTATGTAGGCATCGGACAAATGTGAAAAATAGTGGGAACAGAGCAAAACTAACCAAGAAAACAAGTTGACAGTTTTCATTTCCAATCTGTAATGTACAAGTTTTGATCAGAACAGAATATGTTCAGGTACCCGGGAGAATATGTAAGGACAAGGGATGGTTACACTGAACAATCACTTTTCTAAAAATTAGGTCCTGACAAACACAAAATTCGGGTGTGAAAGTTGCAGAATAGTTCATTTGTTCTGTTTGTCTTTTTACAGACACAAAGTACGAAAGACAGATTATAGAGTACCTTTTTAAGTCTAATATTAGCTTCAGGATGCATGCATCCTACAGCTTTAACAGAACTACTGTATATCCATTGGAAAGATTAATGGGAAAATGACATTTGGGAATCTTCAATTGCACCACTGTCAGTTAACCAAGAATCTTTCATTGATTAGAAACAGGAATGGACATGCCTGAGGCTGACGTACTCTTATGAGCCTTATCAATCAGAATTTAACATTTAATTATACTGTTCTGTAGTGTGATTGTAAGAAACATTTGCAATCAGCCCTAGATAGGTGGGCACAGCATTTGATACATTTGCCTCACCCTTCTCCACCTGCTTCTAAATTGTTGAACTGGGACCTATTTTGTGTAGTTTATGTTTTAGGCGAAAGACCCTTTATCCAAAAACATAGATCTGCGGTGTGTCCAACTTAGCACCAGCACAATTTTGCAATCTAGGTAACTTTTCACTTACTGTGCGGCCTAGCAGTCGTTTTTCCATCAGTCTTTTCATTGATTAAGAACAGAAATGGACATACCTTAGGCTGACGTACCCTTATGAGCCATATCCATCAGGTTTATTATATTGTTTTGTAGTGAGATTTTTATTTGACACTGGACAATGTTTTCAACTTGGGTATCCCTAAAAGGGTTGGTTTTCCCTTTAGGTGCATTTAATCCTGAACTAGGAAGTCTTGACGGTCATGTTCAAAATAAAATAGATAAGTCCCAAAAAAAAAACACAAAGTAATTTGGTCGTTACTAGAGACGCTTAGATAAGATGTAAACTCAGGAAAATATACAAGGATGATTCAAATAACAGTTTTTTTTGCAACTAAATTCTTCCAACAAAAGATTTACATATCTGCTTTACACTCTGGTCCACGGCATTCCATGTCAAGTTGCTTTTCTTGTTGCGTGCCCTTCGGAGTTTGGAATGCATACCACAAGCTTCGAATGATTGACGTCATTGTGCAATTGCGTACATGCACAGTGAATAGTGATTGTGCTTTTTCTTTTTTCCCTTGTTCAGTTTTACCTCGTCATTTTAAGTTAAGTCTACACGGTGGGCATGTCCAGAGAACCAGGTTGGGTGCTTTTTCTCTCAATGGTTTTCAAATTTTGCCAGGTGGGTCCTGTCGAGGCGGAGAAGTTTTGCGAGGCATTTCGGCGGGTGTATAAAAAGCTGGTATGCTTTTCCTTCCCTAAAATTTGACATTCCTTTATGAGCACTTTTTTTTTCTGTGCTTGGTTGATCCATCATTAACGTCCTTTTCAGGTACATGAAGAAGTGAGTCTGGATGCTGCTCAAAAATTTGTGGGCATCACAGGGAGTTCGAGTTCAACAGGCAAAGGTTGATTGATAACTCCTCGTGAAATATACTTGACTTCGGGTTGAGGATCTCATCTAGGGGACACATCAATACGGTTTGGAAATGTAAAAGAAGCAATTGCGGCATTGAATCCGTTTATTGGTTGGTTGATCATTCCCCCCTCTGGTACTTGAAATAGGGGCTTTCGAACATTCGGATTTTCTGATGCGAAATGAATTGGTTGTTTTTCTCCTCTCGTTCATGTTTCTCTAAATCGTCATCTCCATCGGCAAGACGTGAATGATACTTATCGGAGGGACCTTTGCTCTTTGCCTCTTTCTTTCTTTCAGCTATGTTGAGCGGCCTCGTTTGGGAATATTGTCGACTCCCCACTTCTGCCGCTCACTAGAGGAAGGTATCACTCTACCGCCTCTCTCCAATAATGCCTTGTAGCATACCCCTCACCTGTCGGAGTTGCTGCTTCGTTTGGGTGGAACTTTTCTCCGCTTCCTTCTTGTAAAAGGTCAAGCATACTGGTACAGACCCGTCCAGCAGGCACCCCACCTCCCGACAATTCCTGAATTACAGAGGTGCCTTTCGGTCGTCGACCATGGTGCAGCCTTGTTGAAAAGCTGTCCCTTCACCGTAGAGAGAGTTCAACCTTTCGGTGCTTGCCGTCTTCGATCTACCTCATCGTGGTTTTTTTTTTTTTCCCCTCTTTTGCATCTATGATTTGGCTGCATTTTTCTCTTTTTTAAAAGTTGAAATTCTCTTGTGTGTGTCATATCTTGATTTCTAAGAATATCGAACCTTCAATATGGATAGACGCGAATGAGGTTCCTGTGGAAGACGTCTTGCTTTGTTTTCTGAAGGGGTGTGCCTCCTCCTGTTGACCTCCTCCTTCACGGTAGCACCCTATTGTTTTGTAAGAAAAGCTGCAGGTTCGCCGTTCACTTGGAAATGTTACACGGTAAACCGTACGAATAGGGAACGAGCACAAGGTGGCACGAACGTTGTTCCTGGTTTGGAACAGAAAATATTGGATTTTGTTGGAAGTAATTCCAAACAGGGCACTGAAATTTGATAAGCGGGTATTCAATGTCGGAATAATAATCCAAACATGATTGCATTATAAAAAATACCATGATCAAATATTCGGTGTGTTGTTAAATAGAGAAATTATGAAATCAAATATAGAAATGTATGAAATTAATATAAGGAATTGATTTCTATTTATTCCGAAGTGCAACCGAAACTCACCTGACGTAAAACCAGAAGTTTCAATCGGAAATCTTCTTGAAAGCTCGGACGGTGGCATTTCCGCAATTATGTTCCCACCAAAAACACCCCCCACCCCTGGAAGGCTTGAAGCCTTGAACCCCTCCTTCCTCGCCTCGCTTCGCACGGTTGCACCCCTCACAGTCGGTATCCATCGCCTCGGTGGGAAGAAGAATCGCCAGCAGCGTCGAGAAACCAACGCAGCAATGTCGGGGAGGCTGCCGCCGTCGCCGAACAGGGTCTTGGTGGAGAAGATCGTCCCGCCTTCCAAGACCAGCGCCAGCCAGCATACTCCTCCCGATCGAGATCGTCCCCAAGGTCTCCATCTCCTGCCAAATTTCAAAGTTGAAGCTCGTTCCCGTTGCCTTCAAGGATGGGGATCTTGTGCTTCTTCCCGAGTACGGTGCTCGATCACAAGGAGTATGCTTTCTTCCATGCTCCCGCAGTCCCACTAGCCTTATCTTGCTGTTTTGTCGTTGATGCGTGGGGTTTTTACTTACCCCTCTTTTCTAGGGTGCAGGAAAAAGTTGACTTTTCTGGAACGTTCGCCTCAGGTCCCAGGCTACGGTAGCAACATCGATATTGCATTTGGTTCCACTAATTCGTCCATTGCATTTTTACCCTAATGTATTATGTACTTTATATAATATATAAAATATAATATTATATTATATTATACTATATTTGTACATAAATAATATCCAATTTATTTTTAATACAATATATAATATTATATATGATATACTATAATATTTTTAAACATTTTAACACTATCTTAATTTTTTGTACTGTTATTGAGAATATTATATATTTATACACGTGGGGAGAATGATAGAATAGATATTACAAATCATAATTATTCCTAAAACTAATACATGATAAATGCTGAAACTAAACAAGTTTTAGAAGCATTGCAAAAGCTAGTTTCTTTAAATAACCTGAAAGTAAACTGTCACTTGTAGGTGGATGTAAACAAGTCTGTAGTCTTTTCCTTGTAAGTTAGGTCTCTACAAATGCCCCTAAAGAAGACATACGTTGATTTTTTGTTAGGGTTTAAAGAGTTTGAGTTTAAGGGATTTTTGGGACATGCAAGAAACTAAGATGTTCTCTCAAAATTAATTGCACATAGATTCCTAGAAAATGAAATTTTATGTGACAACCTAGTAGTAGTACTAACTCAATTATCTCATTGTAATTTTTTCGATGATACTACACTTCTTACATTGACGTTTTGTTGATGGTTTGTTTTGAATGCTTAGGCACAATTTCAATATTAAGGTCATCTTTTTCGACAAATAGGTCCTTGGTGGTTTAATCTGAACATTTAGGCATACTTGTGTCTTCTATTTTGAAATTTAGCTTGGATCATATTATTTCTAATATCATTTGTTATGATTTGGAAAAATTCACTTCAAAAGATAACGGAAGGAAAACACATCCTTTATCAAGATTACATCAATGTGAGAGCATTTAATCTCATACCTAAGTAATCCATATCAGGTCCCATGCATTTGTTGCAAAGATCAGATTCTCTTCTCCTCCTTCTACCATGTGGTGTTGGAATGGATTTTTTTAACAAATGAGGCGATAGTTTAAGGCCAAGCTTGGAAATATTTATCGAGTTTCAACTTATTTTGAAAAAGATAGTTTCTTGAATATGCCATTTGAAAACATCTAGTTGAGTAAGTGATAAATTCACTTCTTTTATAAGCTTTTGATTGAAAATAAGCTAATATGAAAAAGAGCATTTTCAAATACTACCCTATATTTGTATAGGATTATCCATGATAGCAGCGTACATCTCTAAAATTTATTCTAACAGAGACGAACTTGATGAAATGTGGGCTTAGTGAGTGCTGTTGTGTTATTTGTATGCTAATGCCTCTCATCTTTTGATCATTCAAGTATCATTTATACAGAGATGATGTTGGGAAGTGGGAACACTCAATGACTAGCTTTTTGGATATGTTTGGTGGAGAGATTTTTTACATTATTGTATAAATTTATAAATTTATATATATAAATTTAACTTTTTAACTATGTATTTTGTAATTATTTGATTAATTCATTATATATTATCGTAATGTATGTTAAACATAATTGAAAAATGTTAGGGCTGTAGGGTGTGGAGACGGTCTTCTGCTAAAGAGCAAGCGGTAGCTGAGTCCACAAGGTAGCAGTCGTGTAGCAGCAATCAGGTGTCAAAATGTTCAGACTATAGAGTGAAGAGTAGGTTTTCGCTAAAGAGCAGGCAGACGCCGGGATCACAGGGCAGCAGTTGGGTATCGGGTATTAGAGTTGTGCAGAGGACCAAGAGCGAGAGCATAGGACCTTAACCTTACTGCCTTAAGTCTACGGCTTAAGTTTACAGTTGTAAGTATACGAAGATAAGTCTACAGACTAATGTACAGCTATGAGAGGATGAGAGCCGAAGATCAGCGGAGCAGTAGCTTGACCCAGTTGGTCAGGCGGTAGCGAGCCCAGGAGGGGCGGTAGCCAGGTCGATCCAGTGGCAACTAGCTGAAGGATAGGTGCGACTAGAGACGAGTCGTAGGCGATTGTAGGTTCGACAGGAGAGTGTGTTCATGCGGCTCTCAGATGGCATTACACTCATGGCTGACGTTAAGTTCGAGGGTCCTTTCGTATTTCGTCTTTTAGTGTTCTCTTGTGTGTCCTATTTAAAGATTGTAATGTGTCATGTAACTGTAAGTGAGAAGAGAGAAGAACAGTAGAGACAACTATGGCGGCGCAAGTGTGAGAGAGGTTGTAGAGTGATCTGTTCGTAAAAAAGCCTGTTAGTAGCACAAAGATCAAGGTAACACCAACACCCCATGGAGTAGGCAGTTTGTCGAGTCACGTATATCCTTGTATCCTTTTCCTTCTCTCTTCCATCCATGACGAATACTACAAGAGAAAGCTTAAGTGTTCTCGCCGACGAGCAATCCAAGGAGACGTACGTTGTTAGGATGCGTACGAGTTAAAAAGTGTCAAACGACTGTGATGTGGTTGCAAAGAGATAGCGAAGGTAGTTGTATTTTCCCAACAAAAAATTCTACAAAAATACACCTTTTGAATTTTGAGAGGGATTTGTGCTTTTGAAATTAGTAAGAGACTATAAGAAATGATAACAATTTTGATTTATTATATTTCACTATTTTACATTATTTTACATTATGTTTAAAAGCACAAATTCACCTTTAAAGTCTTTTTATTTTCCAGTGCAATGACAAAATGCTTCCCTCTCCCTCAGAGAACTCCCTCTTGGTTGAGCTATTTGTTCCATTTCCTCTAACTTTTTTTTTCCTCTGCATTTTTGGGATTATTGATTAAGATTTAAGATTTAAGATTTAAGGTTTAAGATTTAATCGTCGATGTTCCCCTTATTCGATGTCACATCACATTTATAAATCATGTCCAGCCTTCCAAATTTTAACGTAAAATCATTTTGACACTTTCTTTATTCTTTACCTGCAGGCTTTTTCAGATCTACGTGCATTCTTATCTTTGAAACAAATAGCTCGATCAAAACTTGAGCTCGATCGGTTGACTCTGACACCGTCGTGGAAAAGTAAAGAGAAATAATTCAACCAACATTTGTGTACCAATTAGTGAAAACGCATGTTCCAACCGACATTAAAATGCGAAACTATTTGGTTGTGCGGAAGAGGAGGAAGAATAATTTTAATAATAAAAGAAATAAATTTAAAAAATACGAAAAAAAGGTATTTTTAAAAATTAAAATTTTTTTTTTTAAAAAAAAACCTTAAAGATCATGGGAAGGAATTTGAACTTCCCATGCAATAAATATATTTATCAAGCACTGTAAATCAAAATCTCACACGAATTTAATAATACGTCTGCTTACACCAATTTTTAACTCCGAAGCTGTTCAGAGCTGCTTAGCGACAACCTCGAATTGTACACTCCACCACACGCGCTGACGCGCCCCCGACTTCTGAATGAAACCTCCTCTTCGATCTTCTCCCACTCCCGGAAGCCTTCACTTCTACGCCCGGTGTACGGAATGATTTATTGTCTACGGTGGACGTACGCCACCATCACGAGGGGGAGGGAGGGGGTCGTCGGCGGCGGCCTCCCGATGCTGCTGTTGCTGCTGATGTTGTGGTGCCACACTTGCAGCGGCCACAGTTCTCCATGTGCTGGTCGTGAGTTGGGATCAGGCGTCGGCGCCGCCGACGTCCCACTTGGCACAACTACCCATCTCCGGAAGTTTGATCCCGCACCCGTTGGTGGTGGCCATGTGACCGGAGGAGGAGGAGGCGACGAGGGCTTGGACGATGAGAAGAGGAAGACATATTCTGGTCCTAATCCTCTGCACAACAGATGAGAGCGAGGCAAGCTTAAGCTTCTGCTTGATCCTTTCCTTCCACTCTCTCTTCTGTTTGTACGGTGACAAGTCTTTTAACTCCTCCTCCTCCTCCTCCTCCTCCTGTTTAAGATCTGTCTGCAATTAATGTGCTGATGTTTTCATGTTCTTGGCTTGTATCGATCTGTAAGTGTTTGTTGTTAGATTCTGTGACCGACATTGATGGTGATGCTCCTTAGCAAACATGGAATATGAGATCAACTTACTCCTCTTGCATCCAATTTTTTCAGTAATTATTGTTGATTGCATTTGCTGAGGAGTTTTTCAGCCATATTTGTTGTGTATGCATAGTAAATTAATATAATAAATTATAAGATAAAAATTTATGTATGAAAATTTATAAATAATAATGATACGTAGAATTCGTGAAAAATTGAAAAACATTTTCACAATTTCACCAAACAAGCCTTTTATCGGTAATATTTTCTTTTATCTGAATTTTTCCAAAAGGTCTAATCAAATAATAAAAAAAACACAACAGTACTTGCAAGTTATATATATATATGTACCAAACAGTACCATTAGGTAAGGATTGACGTAGGGTCGGTACTTTTTTCCTTTTGCAATATTATCAACTTTTTCCATATTACAGTACGACCATGTAGTTCAAGACTGTGCAATATATAATGATTGACCTATCATATACAATTAATCATGCATGCAGTAACAAACAAAGATCATGAATTAATTCTATACTAAAATATTCAAAAAGAGAGAGAGTTGTATCATCAAATGCAACTTCAGTGGTAGCTTTTCTGACCCTTATCCATCAGCATATATATATGTGTGTTATGAACTTAGTGGAAGGCAACCACATGTACAAATGCTACTGCTGTTTCAATTCAAACTGACATCTGGGTTTTTCCTTGTTCTTTCTCTCTCTCTCTCTGTGTTGCTTGTAATTAACATATATATATATATATATATACATATGTGGCACATGAACTAGTTAATGAAGTTCTGAGATATGTCTCCTCGTGTATGATCAGGAGATGCCCCCACAGACATATGGGTCTTCCAGAGGAATATTTGTACAACCCCAGCACCATTCATTTCAATTAAGGAAGTATGGCCTGTATTTTTTGTTTCTGTCGATCGTTCAAATGAGATCAGTATCTGCAGAATTGATTTGCCTCCAACAGTTCGGAAGAAATACTTCGCAGCAGGGGATTTTCAAAAAGATAAATGGAATTAAAGTTTGGAATTTATTATCACTAAAGTGGTAATTTGATGGTTGCAAATGCTAAGGTTTCGAATTTAAATCTTCTATAAATCTCTTATAGATTCACTGTATCTATCAACTTTGGCATTAGTCAAAAAAGTTTAAAGTTAATTTGGTTTTTCAAAAAAATACTTAAGATTTTATTTGAAACACGTACGTGATTTATTTACGATTTTTAAATTTCTGTATTGGTCGGAAAAGTTTTCAGAATTTCCATCGTTAGCTTTCAGGTATAAACTCTTCTTTTTTTCAAGAAAAATGGAAGAAAATGTGATCATCGTGGCAGAAAATGTTAGGTTTTTTTTAATTTTTTTTTAAAAAGCATAGTAATACATGGGAAAAGTCTTGGCATAGAAATTTTTTAAAAACAACGTAGAAAATTTTACCATATACCGGTGAATTTTTATTGAAATGGCGTTTTAATAATTCTTATCAGCTGCAATAATTCAATCGACCAAGGTACAGCAGTAGCACCCACCTGCTAATTCTCGCTAAAATTCAAACCAGTTTTGTGGGTTTGGCCGCCGGCCGAGCTGTGATGGACGTGGCGACTGAGATGGACACCCGACCAAGCATTCAACGTGCTTCGTCCAGCTTGGTTCCTGTTTTTTACCTCCCTCCGTCATTGGGACTCGCGCTGCGCTCTGCCACCGGTTGGAAGGAGGAGAGAGCGTCCGGAAGAAACGATCGACTACTTCCGCATTTGCATCTGCCCTCCTGGGCTTCTGGTCGTCTTGTTTCGCCGAGACGCAACCGTCTCCACTGTCCAAGGCCCACTGCCACAGTACCGAATAATTATAATATATACAAGGCTTCGTTTATCTTAGACTTCTTTCTTTTTATCTGCCTCGATGTTTTGCCTTAACTTTGTATAATCTTCTAACATTGTTATTAACGTATAAATTTTAATGTATACATTTTTATTATTTTAATTAATATGTAACTTTAATTTTATTTATTTTACTGACTTCATCTTTAATTTTATTTAACTCGATCTCATTGTTAACTAAGAGTTTGTTTGTTTCAGTTACATACGAAAAAAAAGAGATTTAAAAGTTCAAAAGTTGCAATCGTTTGTTAAAGTAGCGATCGAAACTTTTCAAATGTTCACATTTTACCCTTAAAGGATTTTTTATTATAAATATTACTAATAATATTTTAAAAATCTCTATTTTATGATAAATACTTTTAAAAATAAATAAAAATATGTGAATTTTTTTTTTTTATGTAATGTTAAAAATATTTATTTATTATAACTTTTTTAAAATACTAGATCATTTATTTATTATAAATAATTATTTATTTATTAAAAACGTGCTCTCTATCGATGGATGAGCCGCTCTCGTAATTAATTAATTAATAATAATTAATATTTATTAATTAAATAATTATTTATTTTTTTAAAAGAGTACGAATTTTGAAACAAAACGATGTGCAAATAATTGATTCGTTGCAAAGATAACAACGAGAATGTAGAAATAAAGTACATAGAGATTTTTAGGTGGTTTACTAACTAGTTATGTTCACCCCTAGGCTTAAGAAGCTTGAGTCTAGTTTAATCACTATTAAAACAATTACAAATTAAGTGTTTAAAGTCGAACACCCAACCAACTACAACAAGAGTTTGTGGTCACACCTTCCAACCAACCAACACAGGAGTTTGTGATTACACTCTCCAACCAACCAACACAGGAGTTTACGGTCACACTCCCCAACCAACCAAGGATTTAAGAAGAATCCTCCAACCAACTAAGGATTTAGGTCTAATCCTTCAACCAACAAGGATTTAAGGTCGAATCTTCCAACCGACCAAGGATTTAAGGTTGAATCATTCAATCAACCAAGGATTTAAGGTCAAATCCTTCAACCAATAAGAGTTTAAAATCGAACTCTTCAACTCACTATTCCAAAAGGAGTACCCATGTATGTTTAAGTTGAACACACGTTAAACCAATTAAGGAAAAATGAAACAAATCCCTTTGAGAACAATCAAAATGAGTTCACCTAAAATTACAAATTTTCCTAAATTGAATTTCTAAGTAAATATCTTTTCAAAAAAATTTCTATGTATTATTTAAATTTCAAAATTCGTTATAACGATTATGAAAATCGTTACATCGATTTTTCAAAATTCCTTAATTTACGGGATTTTCTCTAAGAGACTTATTTTTTAAAATATTTCCTAAGTTGTGGAACATAATCAAAATTCGTTATAATGATTTTTCAAATCGTTATAACGAATTTCTCGGATGTAGAGTCATGTGATCTAACAGATGAATAGTGAATTGTTATAATGATTTTCCAATCGTTATTCCGATTTTTCTCTATGTTAATTTTAATGTGTGTGGACTTAGAATCTAAATGAGTGACCTAAACTAGTGTTCAAACCTTTTTAAATGAGTGTATGTGCTTGTAGCTCTTTTTCATTGACTTTATCATTTTCTTCAAATTTCTTTAACTTTCTTCATATAATTTTTTTATTCTTTCTTTATGACTTTGTATCTTAAATTTGAATTTTTCATGCCTTCATTTGCTATATGTCAAGTTGTTTGACATCATCAAAATCTATAGATGGTGAATTCTCAACAAAACCTTTTAATGAAGTTCAATCAAAGTGAGAGATGAAGATCCCTCTTAATATTAACTTCATTTGGTTTCAACTTCTACCGGTTTCTAAAATCACTTCTCTATGGGGGTTTTGTATCGATGGAATTGTTCATTCAATTTGGGTGTTTGTGCAAATCTTTACTAATGAAATTTAATTCCTTCACAAAATTCACTTAAAAAGGGGTTTAAAATTTAATTCTGACATTCCTTTGTGAATCGAGTGAAATTTCTCTGTTTACCCTCTTCAATGAAACATTACGTAGCTTTTGTATCTTTTAAAAAGTCAATAAATTATTGAATTTTTACTACTTTTTAAAATAAAAATAAATTCAATTCAGTTCAATTCTATTATATACACAAATACTAAATTTTTAAATTCTGTTCAATTCTACGAGGTACACAAACACTTCTTTATTGAATTCGATTTTATTCAATTCAATTCTGATAAGTAAATATATTCTTAATAATTTATTTTCGTCTAATTTTATATATACAAATGAACATCTAATGTTATTATTACTGTACAAATTTTAATATATAAATTTTTATCACCTAAATTACTATATAATTCTAATTTTCTTTACGAAATTAACTCTAATTTTAAATTTATCTAACTTCAAAGTTGAGAAAAACTATCCCTGAACACACCCATTGATCTTGTTACGGACCTTCGGTCTTAGGCGAATGTTGTCAATGGAAATGCCTCTCGATTGACGATCTCTCGTCTCTGGTTGCCTTGTTTGCGAGCTGCTTCTTTTTGGAGTTGTTTTATACTTTTGTTTTTCTGAACTGCTGATTGTAGATTGATTTGCTTTTAATTAATCAAAAGCACCTTAGTTTTCGAAAAAAGAAGAAGGGTGGGCCAGATTCAGATCAAAATATCAAAAAGTGAAGTGAAGGATCGGACTTGAAATTTTAAGATAAGATGAATAATAGGGCTCGTATTATCATGACCCGCACCCAAACGTTTCGCTAGCGCTGGTCTTGCGTATTTGTTTTTTTTTAAAAAAACAAATCGATTAAATAACAGTTCGGTTGGTGTGGACTGCGGAAGAGGGCGACGGCCCGAACGCCGGTGTTGCATAGGCCCATTGCGTTAACCAGGCGTACTCTAATATAGGACGATTTCTGGCCTTGAGATGGGCTAATGCATTGGGCCCATAAACGAGAGGCATGCCCATGGTGTGTAAAATAGCATACCATTTGAGCCCAAGCTTCTGTGCCTGTGAACAGCCGGGCCCGTAAACTCGACAGATTAACATTTGTTTTTTTTTATATATTTTAAATCAATTTTTTTTTTCAATACGAAAAAGGTATTGGATCTACGTGTAATTTTCGCACACACATGTACTTGAAAAAAAAGAGAGAGAACAAATGTGGGACTGCTGGTTGGAATCGTTGGCCCCTGACCGTGCTACTAAGGTTTCCTGTTTAAATAATTCTCCTGACAAGCTAATTCCAAGCTGATTCGCTCCCCTTAAATAATTCTCCTGTTTAAATAATTCCTCTATAACTACTTAAGTGGCCTTGACAAGCTGATTCGCTCTCCTTCTCCTCTAGCTCTAGTTCATAGGTCTCGATATTCCTTTCTTTAGCTCCAATGCAGTACTCTATGGTCACTCTTCCTTCCTTGATGTTAATGGTGTTTGATGTTTTCTTTTTGAGTTCATTTTTGTAACTTTGAAACTTCTTCTCTTCTTTCTCCATCACCTTGTTTGTTTTTGACCTTTTTGTTAGACTTTAAGCCACTCGTGGTCCTTTAACTTTTAATTTTTTTTGACAAATGGTGTTAATGTTGAAAGAAATAGTGTGAATTTACGAGAGATTGATATATGAGCGAAGATTTAAACCTAAGACCTTAAAGCCTAAAGAAGTCCTAATAATCATCAAACTAACACTTGAGATTTATTTGTTTACTTAATTTTAATTTTAACTTCAGTATTAATAACTATAAAGAGTTGAAGTTAAAAATAGTTTTACAAATATTATTGTTAGATAAAAGTTTACATACAAGAATTATACGATAACGATGACATATAAAAGTTTATACAAAAGTAAAGTTTAAATTAAAGTTAGTCAACATTATAGGAAAATAGGAAAAAATTGACGAACTTAATCTATTATCTTTTATCAAAAAATGGTTATTTTTTATCCTTAAAAGTCTGTCATATGTTTTACCATATTTCAAAATTTTGTTACCATACAAAAGATGACAGATTTATCCTTTACCTGTTACCCTTAAAAAAAGTGAAAAATAAGAAAAAATATGTCAGATTTATTTGCATCCGTTACTTATTATCTTAAAAGGATGAAAAAAAAGAAAAATACGACGAATTGGATGAAAAATCTGTCAAGGAGACCTTAATTCCTTTATCTTTTAATTAATCAACCTTAATCTTGAAAAAGGAAAAACAAATGCAGTGCTTCCACGTGGGGAAATGCGGGGCACGTGCGGTGGGATGGCATTCACGCGCGCCTCGGCAGCGAAGGCGCAACATATATGCTTGTCCACCACCACTATCACCACCACCACCACCTCCACAGTCGCACACTTTCCCCACTTTACCACCTCCGGTCCACCATCGCTTCCGCTCTCCGATTCCATCATGTTTGACCTCTGCGCAAAGGAATGATTCCAGTGGATGGTCGTCCATGGTGGGCATGTGTACACACGCATATATAAATCGGTAGTGGGCTGGTTGGGAAGGTAGCTAGTGGCCGTCCTGCCTGCTCAAGTCACTTTCTACACCTCCTGCTTTCTATCTCTGGTGGAAGATGTTCCGGGATATGAGGGGCTTGGAAGGGCCGGAGTTGTGGCAGGAGGAGGTGGTGGGTGGAGGAGGCCACGGCGGCGCACTCCCTGTCGTCCCCGCCGTTGCTTCTGCTTCTTCTTCCTTCTACCCGTTTCAGGAGCGTGAGATGCATGATGCAGCCGTGGGAGGGTGTGCCGTCGATAGAGCTGCTCTTGCTTCCAGAAACCACAGGGAGGCCGAGAAAAGGAGGAGGGAGAGAATCAAGTCTCATCTTGATCGTCTTCGCCATCTGCTCTCCTGTGACCCCAAGGTATACTATACTGTGTATACGCTTCTCTCTCTCGATTATTTCTTGCTTGATTTTTCGTCTTGGAACAATTAATTAATTGTTCATGATTCCAGGATTTTTAGGGTTTCCAGTGGAGGTGTATATATCATCGATCCTTCAGTATATATATATATATATATATATCAGAAGAGTTTTTGGGTGTTTTCTACATATCTACAGCTAGAGTTAATTCACTACCAATCTTGCAAACCAAGCGTGGATCATCATCCATATATGTTCTAGTTTGGAAATATGATATCACATTAAAAAAGATTAATTATTAAACACATATATCAATTTCTCCTTCAATATATATATGTTGCAAGAAATCTGAACATCTATATATATCTACAGTTAGCTTTTTATCTCATGGTAGACTTGATGTGGTCTCTCATCTCACCAGAAAATAGTGAAATCTACATGGGCTAGCTTAGTTAACCTGAGATTTTCGACTTCTTGCTCAAGCAGCAGGTATATATACGCTAATTATAGTGATATTAATTTCACTTTATCTGTTTATATCAATGGAAATAGCTATATGTCATGACATTAATTATCTCTCCCTAGCTAGGCAATCTGGGTTTTTTTTCTGAAGCATGAAATGTGTTTATCTTCGGGTATTAAAAATTTTGAATCAAAAATTCAAACATTTAGATTAAATTTAATTATAACATAAAAATAGATGCAAACAAACTTTCTAGTATGTAGGACATATTTATCGTCTATCTATATATCCATGCTTGGTGATCGAGTGCATTTTTGTATTTTTGACAAGGAGTTATGTGCGCATATATATATATATATATCTGTGTGTGTGTGTTAGAAGAGGTACTGCAATTTGTCGTGATCAGATGAGTAAGAAAAGCAAAGAAAGCATAGCAAATTCTCTTTTAAAACGCATATATCTTTTCCTTCTTCTTCTTGTTCTTTTTGTGAAAACAATTTTCTTGACTTCTGGTTACAAAAAGCAGCCGATCTTTTGTAGCTCCAACCCACCCTAAGCTTGCAATGGCAAAAGCTTAATTCTTTGCTTCTCTTTTGCACGAGGACAGATGGACAAGGCAACGTTGCTGGCGAGGACAGTGGAACACGTCAGAGAGCTGAAGCACCAGGCCTCCCAAATCACCAACCTCGACCACTTCCCGTCCGAGGTGGACGAGATCACCGTGGGCCACGCCGGCGACGTGGCGTCGTCGGTCACCGCCGGCCACCGTAGGTCCGTGCTCAAGGCCTCCCTTTGCTGCGATGACAGGCCACGTCTCTTGCCGGAGCTGATCGAGACCCTCAAGTCTCTCCGCCTCCGAACCCTCCGGGCGGAGATCGCCACCGTGGGGGGGAGGGTGCGCGGGGTGCTGACGGTGGTGAAGGACAATGATGATGATGAGGAGGAGGAGCAAGAGGAGGAAGACGAAGAGGAGAAGGGTGAGATGGTGGGCGTGTTGAGGGATGCGCTGAAAGGTGTGATCGAGCCAAGGCAGCTGGTGGGCGGCGGGGAGAGGATGAAGAGGCGGAGAGTGCTGGAGAGGGTCGACGGCCGTGGCCTGGACGCCGTTAGCGCCGCCGCTTTCTGATGGGTGCATGTGATTTGATTGTTGCACATGATGGGTACCTGGCTTATTTTTTGAACTTGATGTTAGATTTTTGGGTTGTCATATATGTTTGGATCTTACGATATATCAGCTGACTAATCATATGGTTGGGACTGTAATATATGTATTAATAACGCAAGTACATGGACGTACCAAATCTGAGTTCTGTTCTGTTGTGTTTGTTACATCTGCCTTTGACTTACAGATGCGATCTTGTTTGCTTGGGCGCCCATTTAAACCAGATACGAAGTGCGTGTGTATATATATATATATCATGCAGTTACATGTATATTGGTAAGAAGATTAAGATCGTGTTAATAAATTATTTAAAAATTTAGATAATTTAATTAAATATTATTAGAAAAGTAACTTTAACTATGTTATTAAAGAATATTTTTCATATATATATATATATATATATATAATTTCATCTCATGTATGCTTACCAACCAATGCACCATTTTTTTTCTTCTGTAATCACATCTGTCTATTTTTATTTTAAATTTAAGCACTAACAACACTAATTTACATATACTCCTGTTCTTGCTTTCTTTCCTCCCCCACCTTGAGCAATGCGAGATTTTTTTTTAAAATTTCTTCGGCTGGTGGCGTCGATGGACGGTGATCTTTAATCGATCGCCTCTTCTTTCGGCCGCGTCGCCTTTTCCAGACTGCTGGCTGCGTAGGGTTTCGTAGGGCATCAAGCTTCGGAAACCCATCGCGCTCTACAACAGTTGGGCTCCCCCCACCCTCTCTTTGATTTTTTCGGCTCTTCCGCTGTTCTTTTGACGGGGATCGGATCCACTTTCGGGCCGCACCAGAGTGGGTCTGGTTCTGGTGGTTGCCGGCTGCCGCATCGATGCTCTCCTGGCCGTCACACTGTACCTGTTGCGACAGCAACCAAGCAAAGCAGCCGCTGATAGGCCATGTCGATTAGGTATCGAATCTTCCTATAGCCTTGGCATTGGCATTGATTGAGCCACCCACCCAGTTTGACGATACATATGTATACTGTATATGTGGATTTTATCTTTTTAAAATTAATTAATTAATAAATTTTTTTATAAGTAATATAAATATCTTAATTTTATTTATTATTTTTAATATAAGATTATTTTTCAACCGTATATATATAAGGAAAAAGTTGTTTTTGGGATATATTTGATAACGAAAATTTTTTATTACTTATGAATTTTTATATATTTTAACTTTGTTTTTTTTTTACTTTTAATTTCTAAAAATACTCTAATTTTACGATGATATTTATATTTCTTAATTTACTTTTTTTATTATTAAAATTATTTTTCTTCTTCTTTCTATCTTAAAATTATTTTTTTCCACTTCCAAAAATGCAAGCGTAAAACAAAAACAATGCCTTCCTTGTTATAAATTTTTATCTTATAATTTTATATGTAATTTTAATATCATTTAACACGTCTAAGTTACATTTGATAAATGAGTTTGGTAGGAATTTTACAGAGTTAATGATATATAATATTTTTATCAAATAAATATATAAATAGTAATTGTAATAATTTTTTAATATAATAATTAAATGTAAAATGATAAAAATAATTATATTTTTAATAATTTTTATTTATTTTATAAATTTATTTTTTAATATCATTTATTCGATAAAAATTTTAAAAATAAAATCAATAATCATACCTTACGATAAAAACCATAGACTTTCACTCTACCTACCTTATAATCTCATTTTTCAAACATAAGCCAAGAAAGAAAGGCGGGCGGGAACTGCTGTCAAGGAAGGCCACGGGAACTGAACCGGCGAGGACAGCGTGAAGAATGCACGAGGAACTAGAAAGTGGGTACAGGTGCAATTACATATTTACATGCCTTTCGGGGGCGACGGCAGAGGGTGGTGGTGGAGGAGGAGGAGGAGGAGGAGGAGGAAGAATGAAGACCATGGGAATCCGCGCCGGAGGAGGATGGGGGAGTCGGACGACTACTCCCCCGCGCGTGCCGGTGTCTGACACGGCGCAATCATGGGCATGAAACCCAAAGCCCGGCAGTTCAATGAGTACGACCTGCGCTGGCCCATCATCATCCCCACCACCGCCTCCTCTCGCCATCTCTGCTTCGCCTCCTTTACTTCGAGAATTACCGAAATAAATAGGCATGAGAACGAGAAGTAGTGTTCAGGCTTTGGATAAGTTCGTGAGTTTTTATTTATAATAAAGTTAAAATTATTTAATAATTTAAATAATAAAAATTTATATATTAAAATTTGTATTATAATAAAAACGTTAAATGTGATATTAAGAATTGAAACTAAACTTTTATTTGATAAAGTTTATATATTAGGTGAGTCAAGAATTTATATCTTTTAGATTAATATAATTTTTGTGATAAAAATCTCTACTTCTTCGTACAATAAAACTTTTACAAATTTCATTCTTATATGAAATTTTTAGTTAGTTTTGAGAATTAGGTGGAGTTGTAATTGAAAATAGTAAAATAAATAAAGTTAATATTATATAGTAATTAATGTGATAATGATATGTGAAATTTTGTATATAATTAAAGTTGAAGTTTGAAGAATTCTTTCCAAACATGGCATTTGTTAGTTTCATAGAAATTATTGTATTATCATTATTATATATGTTTTTATACATAAACTTAATGTATATTTTAATTTTATTTACTTTACTATTTCCAATTTTAACTTTTGAATTTTTGAATTAACTGCAATAATCTAATTTATAAATAGTAACGATAATTTTAGTTTTTATTAAAATTTTAAAAACATAGAAAGATTTGCTGTAATCGCACACCATTGGGCTTAATCGAGATCATGACTGGGCCCATAACGTTACGGGTGAGGCCTGTTCGGCCCATTTTAGGTGTCGAAGGTAAGAAGCATTCTTCGACACTTGTTGAGGAGCAGGCGAACGGAAGGGCGATTCGATGGAACGTCGTGGAAGGGAGGGCGGTGGAGAGGCAGAGGAAGATGACGGCGACGACGTTGTCTGCTTGGAGGAGTCGTTCTTTGTCAACCGCAAGTGAGAGCCCTAAACTCAGTTCTTCTGGCTTCTCGCTTTCCTAAAGGATACCACCCTTTTAGGTTATTTTTGGCTGTTTTCTGGTTTTTGCAGCTATGATCTCACCACCTTCACATTTGGGTCGCACGTTCTTAGGCTTTTCTGCCTCCACGCTGCCAGCAGTGAGCATCTGAGCATTCCATTTCCTTTTTTCCCCCTGTTTTCTCTGTTTTTTTTTCCTTTTCAGTTTCGTGGGCTTACAAAAAATCCAGTGATTAAAATGAAGCGGAAGATGATTGGGAAATAATTATGATTTTTTGTTGAGAAAATATCAGTATGGATTCTTACGATAACAATTCGTATGACATACTAGACCTTGAGAAAGGTAACTGATTGGTGGGTGGAATAAGCTTTGTTGCTCGTCTCCTTTCTATATTGGATCCATGTCTGTATATATGAATGCACAAAAGGAACGATGATTTGGGGGAAGAATTTACTTAAGCAGATGGATGATGGACATGTTCGATGTCTTCCTCAGCCTGGCAATGATGACGTTTAGGAATGGAGTAATGCATTCCTGTATTGATGCCTAGGATAGCGTTTGGTTTGACGTTTTTTCTTCCGTGTTTTTGGATAAGTTGCAATTTTTGTGTAGTATTTTTTCAGTTGGAGTTTTTGAAAAATTAATGGTAGTGTTTGGTTGGGTTAGCATTTTTAAACTATTTTATTTTTTGTAAAATGACTATGCTAAACCTCCTATGTAGGGGTGCAAGTAGGTCAGGTTCTACCCATTAACCCAATTCAACCCAACTTGTTATGGAAGGGTTAAAGTGATTATTTTTGTTCACTTGTCAACCGTTACCTTGTTACTCATTAATCTACTGTCTTAGTGGGTTATGGTGCAAATCATACATATAGGTCACTCTTTAACCTGATATTCATTTCGTAGTTTTATTATTTTCTAATGTTGGTCAAATCTTGGAAAAAAGCCCAACCTATTTACGCCCCTACTCCTATGTTATTATGTAGAACAACAACAATAATCAGAGCCAATAGATTAAGGAGGAGAGCTTGGGTTAGGTAGATAAATAACTGTAGAAACTTGCTAATCCTCTGTGAAAATGTTATTATATATGTGTGCGTGTGCATGTATTATATTTGATGTGGTATATGTGATACATTATATATTGTAATATACATTATATGCATAAATATATTTCATATATATTTAGTAATGTATGTAAATATGATGATGGATATTCCTAATACAATATATTCTTACTAATATAGATATACACATTCATACACACACATGGGGTTTTATGTTGGTTGATTGTAATATTTGTCAATACAATGAGCTTTTCTTGAAAATTTCATATATTTAGGGTTTTACGTTGGTTGATAAGCTGATGGAGGTTGGCTATTGGCATTTCTAGGCCAAAATTTGCAGTACAATTTTCCAATGCTGCGTTTTTGGTTGCCGTTTGTTTGAGAATTTGGCATTTTCTGGTTTTTTGGATGAATATTACCCATTTACATCAAACCAAACACACCCCAGATATACTGAACAATAAAACAAATCTAGTTGACATGTAGCTCAGAATTAGTTAGGCTAATTTAGTGGGCCTTGCAGCCTGTAATATTACATCTCAAACATATTGAAAGAAAAAGGTTATTCAGGTCTTTGTGCAAAATCATTCTTCCTTGGCAAAGAAAGAAAAAGGATAATATGGTAGGCCTTCTAGTTGGAACTTGGAAGGTGAGTCTTTGTGCAATGATAGGATTATTTCATTGTGATATGTAGATCACAGGGTTGAGTACTATTAAAAAATCTCTCCTCTTATAGAGTCAAGACATGTCCTGAAACTCTCCAAATATTGTGCTAGTGGGAGCCTCGTGCATTGGTTTGTCCTTGTTTTGTCATTGATGGAGTTGATGAATGTTGATATTCTTTTTGGATAATGTTTATAACAAGGGAAAACCTTTGGATCCTTTCTACTTTTGGGATTCTTTTGTTGTATTGCTAATCTCCTCTTATGAGATCATATACCTTTTTATGCAGCGGATTTTGATCTCACAGGGCAGCTGGTATGGCCAGGTGCAATTTTATTGAACAATTATCTTTCAGTGGACACTGGCATACTTGAAGGACACTCAGTTATTGAGTTGGGCTCTGGAGTTGGTATATTGGAGGAACTTCCTTCTGTTTTTCAATATATTTTCTGGATTATTCATTCATGTGGAATTTCAGGCATCACGGGCATACTTTGCAGTAAATTCTGCAGTGAAGTTGTATTAACTGACCACAATGAAGAAGTTCTTGAGGCAAGGTTGAAGAACAAGTTGTGATTCACAGCATCATGCTCATTCTTTTGCAATTGGAATTCTTATATTTTTATCGTTAATGCATTGAATTACTTAAGAGCATTTGATTTAGCATCTTGTATCTGTTGAGCATGCTCTTTTTTATGCAATGGTGATGCTTGGTTGAATAGAAGTCTTCTTTTAGGGAAATCTTGGAAAATGTATATTCTCTGGAATATTATATTATAAATCCATTATCAACACGTTGATTATTGTGAATTACGTATAGTATATGTGACATTTTATGGAACAGGAATTTGTTTTTGCAACTATTTATATTTTTCACGTGTATGATGTATATCTTGTCTATATTCAGGTTTTAAATAGGAATATAGAGCTTCAGAAATCCTTGGAGACCCCACTCTCAGGTATTGGAAACTTAAGTAAAAATAGGCTACCGTAAAAAAGGCTACGTAAAAGAAATAAAGTAGATAAGGAGAAATCTTTGAATTTTCCATTCTTTTGGAATTTAACTCAGATCTCATTTTATATCTTTTGTGCTTATGTTCGAAAGGAAGAAATTATCTTAGTGTGGACGTAACACTTTCTTGTACATTATGCATTACCTTCTTTTTTTCTCTTTTATTTTTGATACCAAATTCTAAAATTAACTTAAGTTTAGTGGATTCAAATTCTTATTTTCTGAAATTTTTTATGTTTTCTTTTGCACCAGATTTATTATATGTTTTCACGTAACCGATTTCATTTAGTAAGGTTAACATTTATCCGTTGCTTACAGCAGTTCATGCTGAAAAGCTGGATTGGGGGAATCATGAGCAGATTGAACAAATCTTGCGAAAATATTCTGATGGCTTTGACCTCATTCTTGGCGCAGACATCTATATCCTAATATTATGATTACATTTTTTGTTTCCTTTTTCGCAAATGGTAAATTATAGTTCCTTGATTTATTATAAGCTTTCAGCAGTCCAGCATCGCTCCACTTTTTACCACCGTAGAGAGGCTTCTCCGCCATCGAAAAGGTCAATGCAAATTCATACTGGCATATGTATCACGAGCCAAAATGTGAGTAGTTACGATTGTGCAGCATGAGCTGTTTGTTGATATTCTATTTCTTTCTTCGGTGGTCATTGTTGTTGGTACATGATCTATCTCTATTTCCTTTAAGTTACAATTTTCTTGCATGTATCCTGTCATTGGTGAAAGTTCGTGTTGCTGATTATAACTGTTTTAGGATCTACCACTAACTTTGATTTACTTTTTTAAGATTTCATTGCTTTTCATCACTCAAGTAAATTAGGGATACTGAATCCTTGCTCCTTGGGTAGAACATCAAACCATCATTATGTGCTTTTTGACTTAGTGATGAATAATGAATTTCTTCTTTGTTATCTCATAGTTTTACATTAATATTTTTTAATTCCGGATATGACTCTATTTTCCAATGAACAGCATGGACTCAACAGTATTGAATGAGGCAGTCAAGCAAGGAATGAAAGTCAATGAAATATGTGAGACAAGAACGGCAATCAGCAATCTTGAAGGAGTCATATACGACATATCTCTGAACTAACGGGACAATCTAAATCACCTTCTCTCTGTTTAACTGACATCAAGATTTAAGCATTCAAATATTGTGTACTTCAAAACATATATAAATTGAATCACTACTACTTTTCACATACTGCTTAGCACAGGACATCTGAAATCTGATCATCAACCTTGGTCGCCGAATTGCTCTACGTCTGCCAATTATTCTGATGCTTTGAATGGTATGTCTATTCAGATTTTCATAAAGCAGTTTCAATCTGCACAAGTGTTGAAAAAATTAAATATGTTGAAAATTTGAGTAATTAGAATCTTTGTCGCCCTCATTTTTGTTAGTTGTCATGCTTCCTGTTAATCAAATATTTAAATTAGTGCAGCATTATCTACAATGGACTGGACAGCTCCAGACTTCGTTTACATTTTTATGGTTTTCTAAGACAGAAGAAAACTATGAACGAATACTCAGAAGGAATTCCTCCCCCTCAAGTGAAATGTGAAATAAAACGGAAATTTGGAAAAAAAAGAAAAGAAAGTGAGCTTCCAGCATACGTTCTTAGTTTTTTTCCCTTCATAAGAATTGGGTTCTTGTGCACATCTAATAATTCATCTTCTCTTCGCCGGAAAAATTTGAACGTCACTGGAATATATTTTTTTTCAGTCAAATCCTCTATTTACAGGTGCTTACTTTTGGAATGAAATCGTACATTCCATGTATTTGAATAGCTGATTGAGATTAAAGGATTTTGATATCCAGAAAGGGTTATTCTATCCTATTAAGGTATACCCTAGACTCTTCCATGTTTAATTTTCATGAAGCATCATTCCATGTACCACAATTAAGAATTGTGTGTTGGGGGAGATTCCCATAATGAAAACTTTATTGGTTGGTTCGTGGAGCCAGGCAATCAAGGGTTCACAATTGATGTCATGTTTTGGCAGAAATTGTTCAGAAAACAGATGCTGCAAGAAAATATGCTTGAGTACTTGAAATATGGGGCTGCCAGTTAAATGCATGGTTTTAATTAGGGTTCCATGCTCTGATGCTCCATCAATACATGGCTAGGAGTCTGATCATATATTTCCATCATAATATGTGTATAGGATGACGATGGGACTAGAACCCACACTCTTCAAGGAAGCCAACAACCATGAGGACAAGTTGGGGGTTGTTGAGTTCTTAAGTCACTTAAAAATACTGCAGGGTCTTGCCTGGCCACCTACGCCTAAATGAACTCAACTACCTTCTCATGGATTGAATGCACACATTTAATGGATGAGAACTGTTCAACCAAAGTCACTTTTTTATTCCTTTACAATTGATTGGGATTGTTAACTCATGCACCCACCTGTACATGCTTGTCATGCAAAGATTAGGTGAACCGAAAGAACTTATCAGTCTTTTCTTTGGGATGAAAACCACATTGGCATGGTTTAGATGTTGTTACCATGTCTAATTGTATTTACTTCCAAAGTACTCTACTCAAATTTGAAAAGTTAGTTAATTAAAATTTTGAACTTGGCATTATTCAATGCTATGAATGTCTACAATAACATTTTATTCAATAGCAATTACAGGTTCAATGTCAAAACCAACAGGAGGCTCCGTCCAACCTCATGTGCAAGGTAGGTTTGTTATTATTTTTGTTGGATCATATGCAATGGTGGGAGCTTCCTTGCAATGGAACGGAGAGGGCATGTGCTGCGCCCATGTTACCTGAGAGATGCCTTCCCCCTTCCCTCTCTCATTCTCATCATCCATGCCAAGGAAAGAACATGTTCCAGCAGCGAGAGGGGACTATGCTTCCTTTCCTCGCATATATTCTTCTTCTTTATCTGGAGAATCCCCTTTATTCCATCAGCAACGCTGCATGCGTACTTTGTACGTACGCATCTGTTCTTCATTCTCATGTTTTTTTTTTCCCTTTTTGTTTTGGTAGATGATTTTTTCAGATGGGAAGACGAAAGCAGTTGTTTGGGTTCAAAACACAAATTCACACAGGAAACTACTAAGGGTTTAAAAGGTAGAATTAGGCAAGATGAGTTTTACGTTTTTCAAGAAATTACGTATTTTAGTATAATTTTTTAATATAAAATATTAAAATTTGATAAATATTATTGTAAATCATTGTGTACAGTGAAAAATCAAGGTGTAAGTTGTCATGTTAGGGCTTTTAAGATTTAAGGGTTATTGTCATATTCCTACGTGATCTTCGAATCAAAGGTCTTGAAATTCATTACTTTCCCGTTTAAGTTTTAACCATTGACTTGATGGGCAGAAATACATTGGCACTTTTGGACAGAGGCATGGCGTAAAGGTGGAAGACGACCCGGTAAAAAAGCGAGCAGCACAATGACTACCCGGAAAACAACAAGCCCAGCCTTCTCCAAATCCTACGTTTGGTCCGATCTACCCGGCCCCTCTCCCCGAAGTTTTCTTGGTTCTGTTTTATTCTATTGAGGCCTGTCGGAGAAGTCAATGCCAGCTATGCTGCTGTATCATCGGTAACCCATCACCGTGTTTGTTGTGGTTGGGAAGGGCGTGGGGACGAGTTGCAGACAAGGTTGTTGTTAGGCCACCTCTAACTCCTTCATGGCAGACTTTTCTGGGAGCGGAAATGAGAGTCACGCTTGCTCGCCTCGCCGCCTTCGTCGTCGTCCTTAATTGTCTACTGTCCCACTCCCTGTTCTGTCGTCACGCTTGCGTCGAATTCAGTTAGGTTGCGTTAGGTTAGAAACAGAGGTCTCGTTTAGTTTAACTTTAATTTTAAACAAATTTTTAACATCGTTAACAAATTCTTGTTTGCGTATGTTAGAAATACGAGAAATGAAAATTTAGAAAAAAGAAAAATTAAGAAATAAAAAAATTTTAAGATTACTTGGGTGATAGTGAGAGTTTCTCAAATCTTTTCAATGCACAATGTAGCATTTACAAGTCTATCTTGAGTGTGATCTTTGGTTATTCGATCTTTAGTTTTAAGTCATAGTTCTTTTATCACAGTAAAATGTGAGGTACGATAACTTAAGTGAAACACGTGAGGAGTAACGTGTGTTGGATATCTAACAATATTTTTCAAGACGCATACACATGAAACGTACTTGTTGGGACTCAAACACGAGATCTTTTAGTTTTGATATCACTTGTTAGAATTAGGTGTTGTCTGAAATTTTTTTTAAATTAATATAAAAAAATTAATTTTTTTTATATTTTAATATTTTAAATATACTTTTACATTTTCATTATTGTCACAAGTATAGCATTGGTTAGAAAATTTTAAATTTTTTTGAAATACTTACAAATTAGAAAGTTTTTTCAAAAATTTTCTTTTTCAAGATTTTTAACATGGTTCTCTTATAAATTTCTATCAATTTAATTGTTACGTGACTCTAACTTTGATTGTGAAAATATTTTTAATTTTAGTTTTATCTAATTTTCAAGATTAATTGGAGTTTTCTTCAAATGAAAATACAACATTTTTAGATCTCCATCCGTTAGTTTATATCATCCAATTTTTGAAATTTGTATATTATTACGTACATAAATTCGTGCATCACATAAAATTTCTTCATTCTTGGTCGACTAAAACATTTTTTGTGACGTAGACAAACTTGGAAAATGAATTTCAGAAAATGGTTTTTTAGATATTTTCTAAAATAATTTTTCTGATATGCTAACTTCTTTAAAAAAATATTTTTCAGGTGTAAATTGAATTTTTTTAAATTATTTTTCAGATTTACCGATTTTTTTACTTTCGGTCTCTTTCTGAAGGCTGGACACAATGTTGAAAGATAAATTTTGCATTACAATATATAGTTCTCTTCATTCATTATTAACAGATAGAATTAAAATTAAAATTAGTAAAATAAATAAAATTAGAGTTAGTTATATAATAATTAAAGTGATAGAAACTTATATATTAAAGTTTATGTAATAATAATGACGTTAAAAATTTTTATAGAATTAAAGTTTAAGTTAAATCAAACAAAACTTATATTCATATACATTGTACCTCTAAACATACATACACACACATATATATAATGACTTACCTAAGCTTCTGTAACAGTTAATTTCTTCAATTACGGCTAATTAGTATTAAATTCAGGGATTTCACTCTCAAGCATGTAAAAGTGCATTTGCAGGTTATAATCCAAGCAGAAGGAACATTCCGAAGAAATGTTTTTCTCTGATTGATAAAAATGTGGCCCCTGAAACTTAAACATTAACAAAGAAATAATAAGAAACCATTGTGGATGTGACTCCATGAAATTGGTGGATTAAAAGGAGAAAAATATAAACATGGGCATGTGGTTGGTGGGCACATGGAATGCAAGCTTTCTCTTTTTCTCTTTTTTTTAACATGTTAAGGTCGAAAGATATAACTGTGAACTTATAAGAGACCAATGTTCAAATAAAAATTTAAACTCAAAATTTTAAAATTTAAAGAAAATTTTGCAATTACTAAGCTATTGCTTTAGTAGTTAATGTAAGGTTTCACCTTTCCACGGAAAAAAATTCTGTATATATTGGACCCCATTGCCATGCGTTTATGCCCTTGACAACAGTAGTCGCCAACTATCATCACAGCCTTTCAATAAAAGTTTGAATAGTAATGGTTTTTATTAACTACAGTAGCTTTGAAGACATTATCTGAATTTGTTTGAAAATGAGATTTAGATAAATTTTTATTATATGAAATATATATTTTAACAAATGATGTAATGTAATTAGATATTTTTACTATAATTATCATAAAGATAGATAAAAAGAAATTTGTTCACCTTAAAAATTATGTCAATCTAAAAAATGTGAATTTCAGATTTATCTAATCTATAGTGATTACCAAACAAAGTCTTCATCAATAGCATTTTCTTTTATTATTATTATTTTTCTCAGTATGTGTAAGGGTAATAAATAGAAAGTAGGGTGGAGAAGAGTTAGCAAATGCATTTTTGAAAAATGTGCAGTTAAAAATTCTTTGAGGTGGGATTATTCTAGATTTGAAGTGAGGCAAGAACACTGCCGTTACAAGAAAACAAAAATCAGAAAATAATGAAGCGTAAATGTTGGAATAATTATTCTTGCATTTTGTAGTTATGGTGGTCTTTTTGTTTGTCTTTAAACTAGGAATCTCACATCTTATCCAATGAATAATTGCAATTATTGACCAACAATGTTCCCTGATTCTGAACTCAACTAGTTTTCTTTTCTGGAGTCAATCTGCTAAATCATGAAAATAGAAAATTGGTGAATGATGGTGTATGATGAAAATGCAAAACCATAGAAAGTGTTATTTTTTACACGATGTTTATATACATTACGAAAAATGTTAGAATATGAAATTTATATGTTTATATATCACATGGAAAATGATGGAAACTAACATGTATTTCTAATATTGATAAATTTTTGCAGCTACAAAAGTAACTGTGAGAGTGACTGTGGGACCAAAAAAGGAACGACTGTAGAGACAACTGTTGGAGGAGATGACTATGGAGGCAACTATAATAGGAAAGGCTGAATAGGAGTTGGGGCGACTACAAAAGAGATTGCAATAGGATGAGTAAAATGGCAATGACAAGTCGTCGAGCAATGAGAAGGTTTTCCACAATTTACTGAAGAGGGGTGATGGGAAATCGTGGGTTTTTCCACCATTTATCAATCCATACTAGAAAATATTACCAATTTTAAATTGGCAATGCAAAATTGCATTGTGTCCTATTAATAATTCTGTACTTCAATATTGATATAAACTGAGAGATACTTTAATTGGTCGCTTCTTATTTCAAGGGCAAAAAGCTAATTTAAATATTGCCAACATAAAAAAAAGTGCTGATTTAAATTTGGATCACAACTGCCATCACTCCACATTAAATTGATACATAGGCTTCTGATACCCAAATGGGCAGGTAAGGATATTTGTGATGGGCAATAAATGAAAGTTGGACTGGTTGGAGAAAGGAGGAGGATGGAGGCCTTGAGTTTCTTCTCTGCTACTTCATGTGCGAAGTATTCCTTCCTTCTCTAGGCAGAAGAAAAAAATACTTTCAAAAATATTCTTGGTGTCATTTAACATCTCCATGCATGCATAAATTTTAATTCTTGCACACTAGGAAATATGACTTGCTCCAAAACCATCTGCACTATTTAATTCTCACGAAAATATATTGCAAAGTGGCGATGATGTTTGAGTTTTGAATCTAAGATCTTATTTCTTGCAAACATTTTTTGTTTGAAATGGATGTCAGTGGTTCATAGTTTATACATGTTTTTACAACCATCATGATTTATGTATTATCATGGTAATGATAATAATTGTTACTGAATGATTTTAATTAGGAGTTATGATTAATGTACATATTATATCAGTTGGGATGAACAGTACAGCCCGGGCCGTCCTAGTTTATAGTTAATTTGGGTAGATGAGTGTGAGGATTGAGGAAGTATCAAACCCCTGCAAACGGAAGTCCCATTTTTTGGCAGTACTTCTTAACTGCTTGCAGTTAAAAAGCCATCCTACCGAGGGGATGAAGAAGAAGAAGCCCCGCCATCACCAGTCCTAGGCTCCTCCCCAGGCCCAGGGAAAAAGCTGGAAGGTAGGAAAAAGGAGGTTCCTTTTCCTTTTGTTCCGCATTTCTTTGTTTCTTACATTCCTCTGTGCTCCTCCTCCTCCCTTCCAGTCCGCTCCTTTCTGGAGCTTGCGAGCGTTCCTTTCCTGGGTTCTTCCTAAATTCTTCGAATTCAGCTTTCCTTTTCGTTGCTGGAGTCGCACCAGGTGTTGTTCTCTCTACCTCCTTTCCTCCTTTGCTGCCAAGTTGTGATCTTGTTCTGTCTTTTGTTGGGAAGCTCTTCGTTTTCTGCCATTGCATTTGGATCTCTTGTGGGTCTGGTTTTTTGTCGGAACCAGCCGTGGTATTGCCTCCGTCCCTGGTGGTTTTATTGATTCTTGCTTTGATTTGTTCCTCCACTAAAATTGGAGGTTTCCGTTTTTCTTGGTTCATGTCAGTTGTCTCCCAAGACCTTGGTCTTGCAGTTTTCGTCCGTCCGGTTCCAGCAAGGGTATAATTTGGTCCCTGCATTTTTTCCTCACTGTAGTAACATTCTTATTGGGCTCCTTTGCATTAAATCCCGTCTGTGAATCATAGTCTTGAAAGCTGAAATTGCCTTTGGGATTCTTGGGATTTGGTTTCCATGGGACTCTGCCATGGAAAACAAATCCAACCCCCACAGACCCACGAAGAGAACCCTGTAGTGCCCTGTGACGAGAGACCACCAGAGAATCTTCCAACACCAAGGCCTTCCAAATTCCCATTCTACAGCCCCAGCCCTTTGCCCAGCTCGTACAAGAGCTCCCCAGCTAATTCAAGTGTTAATTCGACGCCTTTCCGGCTCTTCAAGCGCCCGTTCCCACCACCTTCCCCTGCAAAGCACATCAAGGCCCTTCTAGCCCGCCGACATGGCTCAGTCAAGACAAATGAGGCATCAATCCCAGAAGGAAGCGTGGTTGAACTGGGATTGGACAAGAGCTTTGGATTCTCAAAGCATTTCTTTGCCAAATACGAAGTTGGGGATGAGATTGGGAGAGGACATTTTGGATACACTTGCTCTGCTAAGCCAAAGAAGGGAGAATTGAAGGGGCAGGAGGTGGCCGTCAAGGTTATTCCCAAAGCCAAGGTAGTAGGACTCATTCTGTCACCTCACCATCTTCTTGCTTTTCACTCTTTACATTTTATTTCATGCGATTGATCCGGAAACACTCTCGCATATACCTGTTCCTTCTTTCCAATTATGTGTATATTCTCTTCTAACTTGTATTTGGCTATGCTTCCAGTTCACGTTTGATGAAAATTGTTGCACACACATAAGGAAATGGGTGATTTCACCCGCCCTCTTCCACCACTCCCGGAGTAGGTAAAAGCACTTCCGGGAGTGATTCTGGGTAAACAATTTTGTAGATTGGAATAATAAAAGGAGTGTATTGAGAAATAGAAATGTCATTGTAAAAATAAGAATGATTTTAGGAATTAGGATAGTGATAAGTGAATGAGGTTTAACACTTCAGAATGGTCCAGTTGCTCTCAATCTCCTTTATGCTGTGTTTATGCTACTGGGTTTTTTGACCAATTCTCTCTTGTTGAAAATACAAATCTCCCTTACGAAATTATTCATCTCTTATGCTTTGTGATTGCTTTCTTGCATTTTATTCACTTGTTAGTCGGTATTGTGAGGTTCTGCCATTGTCTGATCTATTGTCTTTAGGCTTTAGCACAGTACCTGCCAGCCAATCTTATTTACTCAAGCCTCTCTTGCCATGTGGGGTCTTCGTGGTCGATCACGTACAATGTTCTTGTGTTTGTGGAACCAGTTGCATACCGATAGTTAGATCTAGGTATCCTGCATAAACACTGTAGACTTTTATCAGGACCTATTAATTTCAAAGCTGACATGCATTTATGTCCGTGGCATTTTAATAATAAACTCATCTCCTCCCATTGTTATGTCCGTTGTGCAATAACAATCTTAGATCATCACTTCAGTTTCAGAGCATTAAACGTTTTTTATCACATAAAGTAAAGTTGCAATGTCAGTACCTTTGATCTGCAGCATTTTTAATCATTTAAAAAGTAGAAGAAGTGGCTGTTTAAAAAATTTTCATCCCGATCCATTTTGTTTTTTTGGGAAAACAGGGAAACTTGGTTTTTTCCTTTTCTGGTCATTGTTTTAGTTTTTTAGATTTCATCCCTTGAGTTCCATTGATAAATGTCACTATTTTGATACTTATCTTGCTGTTTGTAACTTTAATTGTACTTCTTATATATTTATTTTTCCAATTAAATATTTATTCATGATCGAAAATTACAAATAATAAAGATATGCTTTTGAATACGTATCACATGTAACTGGATTATATTTTACTTTATTCAATTATCTTGATGATGTTGATGCTTGTATATCTGTTAATGTATTTATGTTTATTCATTTTTTATTTCTATAATTTTTCAGAAATAATCACTTAAACCCACATTTTTTCAAAAAGAAAACTTTTTAATTTTCAATCCATATATAATGTCCATTTTCCATTTTTCCAACATTTTTTAAATTTCTATCAATGAGCTTTTTTACTTACTGGTGTCAAACACTTAATGATTGAAGGTTTAAACGTGCATATGTTGAAAATTATAGTGTGATTCTTTCAAATGCAACTAACTTATTTGTAATTTGTTGTTGCCTTTTGTTGGAATTGTTCAAGGCTATCGTGCATTTACTGCACTGATGTTTGTATAAGTTCTTATCATATAAAATTTTTGTATAAAATGTGAGCCTATGCTTCCGATAATATGCATCTTGTTGCTTTGTATGTTTTGCATTGACAGTAAGCATGGAGTTATTTTCTTGAAGTTTCAGTATTGAGCATACTAGTATTTTTCATAAAAATGGATTTCTATAAGTTATTTTTATTCTTTTTGAACTTTTGGTTACTGGTCAATCGGTTCATTAGTCTGATCTTACATGTGGGGTTCTATTGCAGATGACAACAGCCATTGCCATCGAGGATGTAAGAAGAGAAGTAAAAATATTGAGTGCTATCACAGGACATAGGAATTTAGTTCAATTCTATGATGCCTACGAGGATGAGGACAATGTATATATTGTAATGGAGTAAGTTACTTGCATTTCTTGATCTTTATTATTTTTCTGTTTTCTTGAAAGGAGCTTTATTTCAACCTCTTGCAGCACCCTTCATGATCCAGTGATTGGTGAAAAAATGCACAAATTTGATTATAAATCTACACACAGCCACTTGTTAAATATCTAAATATTAAAGGATCAATCAGCAACAAAATGCACTACAATGAATTGACTATGAAAAGACAACTCTTTGCATAGAGAGTGAATATATCATTAGTATATTAAAAAATTAAAAAACTTCATCTGAAACTTCTGCATAAATTACTAGTATTTACTGTGACAACTATGTAATTGACTGGTTTTTTTTTGTGCATGATGATCGATAATCATCTTCTCTTTTGAATTTGGAAGTGACCTTCCAAGATTTAATCTCATGGTAACTGGTATAATTGCATGAACTTTCGTATAGCTGAAAACTGACTTTTTTGATGGCCTATGGCAATGTATTCACACTTACGACTTTTCATCTCTATTGAACTATCCCCAACATCACTACATACCTACTTGTCTCCACTGATTTATTTCCTACATTCCAATGTAACCCATATTGTTGATACACAGATTTTAGTGATCTTTCAGTTCATATTCCGTGGTTGATGAATAGATTTTACAGGTCATTTAGATCATATCCACTGGGCGAAACTTTCATTCGAATTTTATTGAGAACATACATGCAGGGTCATTTATATAGAGGTGCCTATGGACTTATTCTATCTTAAAAAGATATTGATAAATACCATTACTTGTTAAAAATAATAATTTTTCTAGTGAAGTTGACAACCAAAACATTTGGGTATAAGGGTTAATGGCTAAATAGGTTATTTCATTCATATTCAATGTGTTTACCTTTAAAACTTTGTAATCTGGGTTCCAAATAATTATTTGGGTTGGTTACCTCAGAACAACAGCTAGATTTCATCCAATCACTGATTCGTGCTGTGTGAACATTTGGCAAAAGATACCTTCTTTCATAAAACAAGTGTGACAGTAGTTTGACTGTCATTCAGATATCAGGTCCTCATTCTTTTTGACACATAAGACAAAAGTATCAACTGAGATCACAAAAGCTATTCATGACGTTGTTCTGGCCATAGATTTATTTACTTTTCTTGGTAAATTTTGATTGTTTCTGATTGTCTAATTCAAAGTTTGCTTATTAATCGTATAAATCATGTTCAATTCAGGTACTGCAAAGGTGGTGAATTACTTGATAGAATGCTATCAAGGTACTGCTTCATTAATTTTTATTTTCTTTGTTCATCTTTTGATTTTATCCAACATTATCCTTGTTGTATGGAGTATTGCTACATTATGTTCGTCGTCTTCTATCTGCAATTTTTTAGGGGTGGAAAATACTCAGAAGAAGATGCCAAGGATGTAATAGTACAGATCTTGAGTGTTGTTTCCTTCTGCCATTTACAAGGAGTTGTCCACCGTGACCTTAAGCCAGAGGTGAGTAAATGTACCACTTGAGTCTCTTGACGTTAGCTTGTGCATTTTTTATAATTTGGAAGTAAAACTGACTTCTTAGTGAAATGTATGATGACCTGGGCACCCCACCAAATCTGGTTTATTTTCAATTAACAACTATTTTTCTTCTACAGAACTTCCTATTCAGTACAAAAGATGAGAAGTCTACCTTGAAGGCAATTGATTTTGGCTTGTCAGATTTTGTCAAACCAGGTAAGCTGTATTTGATCAGAAGCAAAAACTACCAAACTGAATGTATATTCATATATTAATTCATTTTGCTGTTTTTGCTTGTAACTAGCTTATCATGGCCTTGTCATTTTTGGAAATGTTGCAGATGAAAGATTGAATGACATTGTTGGGAGTGCATATTATGTTGCTCCTGAGGTTCTACACAGGTCCTATGGTACTGAGGCAGACATGTGGAGCATTGGTGTTATTTCATACATTCTGCTATGCGGAAGCCGTCCATTCTGGGCACGTTCAGAATCTGGCATATTTCGAGCTGTCCTTAAGGCAGATCCTTGCTTTGAGGATGCACCATGGCCTTCTTTATCTTTTGAAGCGAAAGATTTTGTCAAAAAAGTACTCAACAAAGATTATCGAAAGCGGATGACTGCCGCACAAGCCCTTCGTAAGTCATCTAATGTGAGATGAGAACAGCAAAGAATGACAATTCATTTCTCAGTTTCACTAAATATATCCTCCATTTTCGTGTGCAGATCATCCTTGGATACGCAACCATCAAGAGGTCAAGGTACCTCTGGATATGATAATCTACAGGCTTGTTAGAGCTTATGTGTGTTCAACATCCTTAAGGAAATCTGCCTTGAAGGTATGATCCTTTTGCCCAACCATCCTCTGTTAAAATTTCATTTTAAAATCAGTTAACCATGAGGAGAAGAGTTCTTTATATATCAAGTATAATTTATTTCCTATATTTATCAATGTAAGACTATTCTAACATCCTTCATTTCCCTATAACTTATAAATTATCCTGTTTTGATCACATCAAAAATTATATTTCCGGTTGTGAATGTGCGATTTCAAGTACATGGATTTAGCATTTAATGGGCATTTCTCTGTATTATCCTGGCAGGCCATTGCAAGGACATTGTCAGTGGCTCAACTTTCATATCTACACGAACAATTTGCATTGCTAGGGCCAAACAAGAGTGGCTACATTTCACTGCAGAACTTTAGGCATGCTTTATTGAAGAGTTCAACTGAGGCGATGAAAGATTCCCGTGTTCTTGATTTCGTCAACTCGGTGCATATCATCAATACAATATAACATGTTATCATAGTTCTATCGTCTTTTTAACTTGCTCCATTATCTTCTTGTAGGTCAGTTCTCTTCAGTACAGAAAGCTAGATTTTGAGGAGTTTGTTGCTGCTGCCATAAGCATTCATCAACTAGAAGGATCAGATGGTTGGGAACACCATGCTCGACGTGCGTATGAACTCTTTGACAAGGATGGCAACAGGATCATCATGATCGAAGAACTTGCTTCAGTATGTGCAACCACAACTTCATCTAGTTCTTGTTGGTTCTTTTTTGGTTGTTTTTTATCATCATCCCATTTCTAGAGAATGGGATGACCTGAAGCAATTCTATCCGAGTATAAAATCTTAGTCACGGATCACATCTGAATGAATCATGGTTGCCTAATGCATAGTGTTGTTGTGTTCACATCAGGAACTTGGCCTCAGCCCCTCCATCCCCGTTCATGTCGTACTTCAAGATTGGATAAGACAGTCAGATGGGAAGCTTAGCTTCTTGGGTTTTGTTAAGCTCTTGCACGGCCTGTCTTCACGCTTGATGATGAAGGTACAGCAAACGATCTGAGCTAGTTGTGTGACCTGGTAATGCACAAACACATGCGCATAACTTATGGGCATCGGGTAAAAGGGATGCTCCTGCCAAGAGAATGCAGACATGCAGACCATGGAGTGGATGGCAGTTTCTTCTGAAATTGTGTTTGCAATGTGTACAGATGAAGCTGGTGAAGAGAGGAGAGGGATTTCAGGATTCCTAGGACCCCCCCCCCCCACATTTCAACCGAATGACATGCCCTACTTCACATCTTGCAACTCATGGTTTAGCTATTAATTTCCTGCTCCTCCTAATTACCTTCACTAGCTCTGAACCACTTGTCATGTTGGTAAGTTGTTGCGTAAGATTGACTGGCACGTAATTTACATTTGCAAAGATGTTCATAGTTGCATGTAAGGACTCGGATTGTGTGCTTGCTTGATGAATGAAGAAAAAAGACATCTGTTGAGAGATCTTTCAGATTCCTGTTCTTGCTTCACCTCTGCATTACACCATGTAATCACAATGATTGATTCCTTGTGCTCTGGGTAATTAAAAGTCTGGGCCAGGGAAGGCACAATGCTTTAGGACATCTAGCCCAACCAAAAGGTTTGAAGAGATGTTTGAATCCGCTTGATATATCAAACAGTCTGCTCCATTGTGGAAGCTATCCTTTTGATTTGCAATGGTTGAGGGGATGAGATGTCTACTCCAAGTATTATTGCATATGATTAGATATTAATGAACAGTTTGTGTCTTTGAAATGGAAAGTACAGAATATAATGTAAAATGATTGAAAATAATAAGTCAAAATTTTTACTATTTTCTATCATTTTCATTATTCTTAAAGACGCAAACCCTTCCTAAGAAATGTACCATTTGCAAATGAATACTTTTAAGATTCTGTTTGTTTGTTTGGTAAATGTACCATCTGCAAACAATTTTTTGTTATTTTTAACATTCATGTACATTTGTAAATGATTGAAAAAAAGTTTCATACAAATTTTGCACACCTTTTGTCATAATGAAAATTATGTTATGTACACAAAAGTGTTTCAATTTTATTTAAATTCTTATTTGTCATTATTATTGTATCATGCATTTATTCTGCATAATTTGCTTTAGAATTCAATTTTATTTATTTTACTACTTTCGTTCTAATTCTTCATTGAAGTTGACTTCATAATAAATGAAGTCAAAACAAATGAAGTTATATATATATATATATATATATATATAAGAAAAATGACTCTATAGGCACCCATAGAAGTCACTTCTGTGGGTGCTTGATCTAGGTCATCTGATCTTGATCAGACGAAAAGGAAGAGGCGGCAAGCTAGCAGGTGAGTGCACAAGTTCTGTAGGCGCCTACAGAAGTCACTTCTGTAGGCGTCCGTCGATTTCGATCGACGGTTGAAATTGAAAAACTTTAAAACACTCTCTCTCATGCATGTAAAATTTAAAAACACTTTCTCTCATGCTACAGGTGAAATTTAAAAATACTCTCTCTCATCAGCAGGTGAAATTTCAAAACACTCTCTCTCATGCAGCAGGTGAAATTTAAAAACAGTCTTCTTTAACAGAAAAAATTCATTCACATACGTATAATTAATTTTTCATTAATTACGAATACGGTGATTAAATTTGAAAGATGTTTGTGGATTTTTTTTATCTTAAATATTAGGGTGAAATTTT
>JAMKPZ010000763.1:0-41566 GCA_024699675.1 Amphibolis antarctica
CTTTAACTTTTAATAAGAACTTGTAGTGGTTGGCTTATGATTTGTTTGACCCATCTTTTTTATTTTCAAACATTGAATCATAGCACTAAAAACCTACAAAACATTCACGAAAAAACTAAAAATGAAATTTATGATTGGAAGGGTTGATTAAAAAATATAATTATGATTTTCAATAAGTACAAATGAAATTTAATATTGGTAGTTTTTCATTTGTATTTAATTTATGTACTTTTGATACATGCATTTTATTAATATTAACATTAATATTAATATTAATATTCTATTAAATCCTAAACCCTTATTTGAATTTATGCACTTTTATTTTAAAAATAAAATTTATGATTCATTTTTATTTTAAATTTCTGACTTTCCTCAACATTCATAAACATCCTTTTTTTCCTAAATTTTTATACTTTCTGGTTCCTAACTTTTCTCTTTCTTGACTTTCATTTCCCAACGTTCTGTCATACACAAATAGATCTTTAGTCCAAATAATAGTAATATTAAAGTTTGGGGCTCATTTGTTGATTGTTTAGAGACATTATCATTCAATTATGTAAAAAAAAAACACCAGTTGCTCAAAAAGACAAAAGACAGATCCATGTTCACAAGCCAATTCGATAAAATTGGTCTAGAAAATTCAAGTTCAAGATCCCCAGTCCCCAGATAGGTCCTTTTTTTATTATCAGCAATGAGATCAAATCAAATCTAAACACAAATACTTACATTATAAAAATGAATGTCCTTTTGTGTTTCGGAGCCCCACTGCACGTAGCGCTGATATAAACAGGAGGAAAAGATTCAAACGATCACAGCACTGCCAGACCATAGGCCATGCAGGTTCAGTTCCAGCCTGTATTCCCTCCACTTGTAAGCTGATATTTTCCAAGATATGTTGTCGCCCCTAAATGATCCAGGTAAAGTCAAGCAAGCACTAGTTGCAATTTGGGCAAAAAAGTTCAAGAAAGAATGATTGAAATAGACAACCAATTACAAAATAAAAGGAAAACCGAGATGGTACAAGTGCAATTTGGAAATGAAAGTTCAATAAAAGAATATTGAAATTCTAACTCTTAATAAGCTGACTTGCTTCAATAAGCACTCCAAAAAATATTGAAATATAAAAAACTAAAAACCTACAAAAAGGTCATGAAAAAACTAAAAACCTACAAAACATTCACGAAAAAACTAAAAACCTACAAAACATTCACGAAAAAACTAAAACCTAAAAACAAATCGACAAAAAACTAAAAACCTACAAAAAAAAAATCTCAAATCTGTACCGTAAGAAGCTCCCACGACGAGAGAGGGCGGCAAGACGGGTGCATGTGGACAGGGTGGTGAGAAAGGCGTGTGTCGCAAGCACGACACACGCGTGGATAGGGCGGTGAAACAGGCATGTGTGGAGAGGGCGACGAAATGGGCACGCACGAAGAGGGCGATGAGATGGGTATGCGCGAAGAGGGTGGCGAGATGGGTGCACGTAGAGAGACTACAGGGGAAGGTTTTTGCAGAGAGACGGGTGCACGCAAAAAAGGTGGTCGCACGGGAAGAAAGGGCAGACGCGGGTTTTATCCCACCAATGCCATTTGCGATGGCTTTTAAAAGCCGTCGCAAATAATAGTCATTTGTGACTACCAAAATATTTTAGCCGTCACAAAAACTTTCTTCCATCTTGTTAAAGTTTCTTGTGACATTTTTTTGCAACAACCTTTAAAAGCCGTCGCAATTGATACTATTTGTGATGACCAAAATAATATGGCCATCATAAATAGGTAATTTTCCTGTAGTGACAAAATCCACAAAACACAAGATAACACAAACATTAACAAAACATCATACAACAAAAGAAATAACATCACTTAAAACACAAAACACAATATGCCTCTTGGTTACCTAAACATCATTTTTCATCTTCTTTTTTTGTAACATTATTCCTCACTTTTCTCACTTTCCTAAGCCTTTACCCTTGGGAATGCCTCCTAATCCAGTATGCGCAAAGACTAATGTTAGGATCAAATCGCTTCACTAAAGAGGGGTGAATAGTGAAACACTTAAAAATTAAACGTAAAAATAGAGTAAAAAAAAAAAAAAAAACAGAGACATAGATTTTATAATGGTTCACCCAAACTAGGGCTACTCCACTCTCCAAGGCCATCTCTTAAGAGTTTTCACTATAACTTTAAGTGTTTTACAAGTTCACACCCCAACCTTTACACTTCTTTGCTTTTCTGAGCTCAGCAAAGAAAAACCCTTATAGTATTCATTTTCAAGACTCAATAAATAAACTTATCCATTGCAAACACTCACTGTTTGCAATGCCGAACCACAGCACAATGAGCAAGTGTTCAGACATTTTTTACAATTCACTTCTTAATAATGTATGTGTTCAAAATATTTTAATTTCACTACAAGTACATGGGTTTAGATGTAATTAGTTTGCAAATATGAGTTTGTCCACCATAGGGATTAGTTTTGCTTGGTGTTTAGCTAAATTGATGTATTCAATTAATGGAACAAGTGATTATATTTCTTTTAAGCAATGTCACAGTTGCTCTATTGCAATTAATCGCTAGGATGCTCTTTAAATACCTATTAAATTGTACCTTCCAAAGAATTTTTCATTAACTTTAATATCTTCACAACTTAGAATATTTTGATTTTAAAATTAGTCTTTTAGTAAATGATTCGAATTTTGTGCTGAAAGACTATCTAGTGAGTTTTACTTCCAAATATTTAATTCCTCTTAAGTCCTAAGATTATACACTTCACTTTGCATAAAATTTGTCATTTTGCGTAGAGAGAGCACTTAATCCTCAAGGTAGCTCATGGGTAAATGTTTTTACCTTCGAACTTACTCGAGGGTTGTGCGATAATTGTAAGTTTCAAATGTTTAAATAGTACGATTCGAATTAGCTGAAACTTCTAAGAGTTGAATACTTATATTTTTGATCTTTTTAAATATTTTAAAACCCAATAAACAACATAATGCATAAAACACAATATAGTATGAATAACTTGTAAAAATGAAATGCAACATTCAGCATTACAGTAAACCTAAAAACATTCTCTAAATATCGTAACCGAGTTGATAAAATGGGTGTTTGTAAATTCGAGTGTAAATATAAAAGAAGAGTAAAAATAAAGGAAAGGGAAAAAGGAAAGAACACCTAATGCTTCACTATAATTCTTCCCTTTGAAACTTGCTTAGGCTAAGAACTTCTCTTTGTCTTTACTTCTGATCCACCAGGTTGTCAATCTGAAAAGCCTTCCTTTCGACCTTGAAATGAGATTTTTGGCGTCACTCCGCAATTACATTAAGGAATAGAGGAGGAAATAGCTGGTGTTGAGAGTCTCCCCTTCAAGGATATGCTTAGGTTGAGAAAAGAATAGCAAATACACTAAGGAAGTGATTGGAGAAGAGGAGGTCGTCAATCTCCTCTTGGAAGAAGTGAATGAGTGGAAGGTGGAAGATGGAGAATGCCCTATGGATTGTGAACGGGGGGGGGGGGGGTGGTAGTTTCATGGCTACAAGACTATTTTATAGATGGGAGGAGTGGCAGTTCACGAGCGAGTAGTTAACAATGACGTGGTGCACGTCTGGATGTATGAGATCATTCCATTCAAGCCCACTTATTTAGCCTGTTCGTCCACGTTCTCCATCGTTGAACTTCAACTAAATTAATTTTCTCAATTGTACTCTTTCACAAACTTCCCAACAATTGCTCATCGAATTTCCCTACAAATACTTGAGGAATACCTTTCATGAAGCACAATATTAGAGGAGAAATAATTCATAACATTTAAATCTTAACTATAATTACAATCACTATTACATTAATGAAATTCATTGCATAGAACAAGTAGGGCACAGGCTCGAGGGTAATCCAGTTTACCCTTGTGTAAGTTCGTGGGTAAACAGCTTAACCCTCGGACTCTGCACTTGGACATAGATCACGACTTTTTTTGTGAATTACTCATTTTATCAGCAACCTAAAGAGTTAATTATCAATCATTTATACCTTTTCAATATAGGTAATCACTACAAACATAATTCACGACTTAAAACTTAATTCATGCATCATTAAAGTGAATAAACATGCATAATACTCAAAAGTATAGTTAACCTTGTAATCATCATAATTCAATGCAAAATGCAACTAAAACTCATTAAAACGCATGAATTAATATCAATAAAATGCACACTTTTGAGTTGTTCATTTTATTGATATTAATTCATGTGTTTTAATGAGTTTTAGTTGCATTTTGCATTAAATTATGATAATTACAAGGTTAACTATACTTTTGAGCATTATGCATGTTTATTCACTTTAATGATGCATGAATTAGGTTTTAAGTCGTGAATTATGTTTGTGATGATTACCTATTGAAAAAGGTATGAATGATTGATAATTGACTTTTTAGGTTGCTGATAAAGTAATTAATCTATAGAAAGAAATCATGATTTATGTCTAAGTGCAGAGTTCGAGGGTTAAACCATTTACCCACAAACTTACCCAAGGGTAAACTGGATTACCCTCGAGCCTGTACCTTGCTTGTTTTGTGCAATGAATTTCTTTAATGTAATAGTGATTGCAATTATAGTTAAAATCTAAATGTTACGAATTATTTCTCCGATAATATGATGTGTTTCATGAAAGATATTTTTTAAGTATTTGCAGGGAAATTCGATGAACAATTACAAGGAAGTTTGTATAAAAGCAGAAGTGAACATCAATTTAGCTGAAGCTCAACCATAGAGAATGTGGACGGATAGGCTAAAGAAGTGGGCTTGCATGCAATGATCTCACACGTTCGGACATACACCACGCTCTTGTTAACTGCTAGCCCGTGAACTATCATTCCTCCCATCTATAAAACAGTCCTGTAGCCATGAAACTAACCCTGCCCCCTCTTCTTCCTCAAATCACCATTCACAAGGCATTTTACATCTTCCACCTTCCATCCATTCATTTCTTCCGAGAGGAGATTGATGACCTCCTCTTCTTTAATCACTCACATAGTGTGTTTGCTATTCTTTTCTCAACCTGAGCGTATCCTTGAAGGAGAGACTCCCGGTGCTAGCTGCTTCCTCCTCTGTTCCTTGGTGTAATTGTGGAGTGACGCCTGAAATCTCATTTCAAGGTCGAAAGGAAGGCTTGCCAGATTGACGACCTGGTGGACTAGAAGTAAAGACAAAGAGAAGTTCTCAGCCTGAGCAAGTTTTGAAGGGAGGAATTACAGTGAAGCATTAGGTGTTCTTTCCTTTCTCATTTTCTGTATTTTTACTTTTCCTTTATATTTACACTCGAAATTACAACCACTTTATCAACTCGGTTACGGTATTTAGAGAATGTTTTTAGATTTACTGTAATGTTGAATATTGCATTTTAATTTTACAAGTTATTCGTATTGTATTTTATTTCATGCATTGTGTTGTTTGTTGTGTTTTAAAATATTTAAAAAGATCAAAAATATAAGTATTCAACTCATAGAAGTTTTAGCTAACTGTTTAAACATCTGAAACTCACAATTATCGCACAACCCTTGAGTAAGTTCGAGGGTGAAGACATTTACCTACGAGCTACCTCAATGGTTAAGTGCTCTCTCTATGCAAAATGACATATTATTAAAAAGTGATTGCAAAAAGTTCAGAACAAGTTTTTAGCGTCGTTGCCGGGGATTGCTTAATTTCTTGCAATTGGTGTTGTTCTCTGCTATTTTGGTGTTAGCTAGGGCTGTAATATAATTTATTTGCATTTATTGTTATTAAATTTCATTTCACAGTCTTACTGCTATTCTAGAGTAGAGTCTTCTTTTTAAATTCTGAATTTCATAATGGACTCATATAACTCGTATTGGGGTGATTGTAGGGTTGTTCCAAGAACTAGTTATGAGGATTACAATTATTCTAATTATGTTAGAGGAGATTATTCACCTATAGAGTTTAATGATTACTCTTCACAGCATGTTTTAGAAAGACTTAATGTTAATTCTCAAATAGTTATAACTAGAATAATAATTCTAATTTATGGGAATGTAATGACAATTCAGGAATGCAGAATTATTATTAAAAGTATAATCATGTGAATGAAAATCAAAATTATCAATCAAATATATCGTTAGAAATCCAACGATTAATGGATAAAATAGATGAATCAATGTGAAATATTGAAGATAGTAACAGATTGAATGAATTACAAAATGATAATTATTTACATTGGTCAACCTTACAAGATGATCAGAATTTTCAAGGAATTAATACAGGTTTAACAAATCTTGATGATAATTTAGCAATTAATGTTGGAATCGATCAGAATTATATTAATCAAAGATTATCATAGGAATTTGAAAAACTGCTGAATAGAGTTAATGAATCAATGCAACAAACTGAAGACAATAGAATATTTAATGAGTACAAAAACAATGATTATTTTAATTGGGAAAATTCAAACGATAATCAAAATTATCAAGAGGTAAATTCATTAGAAAATATTTTATTACAAAGGAGAATGTGCAACCATTAGAAAAAAGTAATGAAGATGGATACTGTAATTCGACTTCATTTAGTTATATGTAGAAGTTAGATGAAATTCAAAGATCCATTGATCTATTTATAAGGAATTCTAATTCTAATTTGTCTGAACAAGATGAAGATTTTCAAAAAGAACCTATAGACACTCATGCAATACTCACATCAAATCAGTTCTATAGAGCTTTAGAAGTTGAAAATTTTAAGAAAAAAAATCAAATCTAGGAAGGGTATGAATTACTTGACTATTTGGTAAGAGATTGTTCAGTTAGACTACTTGAGGTCGTGAATGACCCTATTTTCAAAAGTATAGAAGAGTCACCTGAGGTGTTAGCTACCCTTAGATCAGAAGGAAATTTTAGTGCTTCTCTAACAGATAATGTGTCAAAAGAAGAATCAAAAGATGTAAGTATTATGTTAAGATGTGGTGTAACTTATGAAAGGATGATAAATAAGAACAAATTAATGACAATTTTACAAAGAAAGAGGAAAATAATGAAAAATCTAGTCCAGAAAACAAAGTTGAAGCTAAGTTAGCGGATAATACATAAATTAAAAATAATAAAGAATATGAAAGCAGTGAAGAAATTGAGAATAAGGTTATTAAGAAAGATGTTAAAAATGGAGATAAGTTAACAAATGAAAATCACTTTCCATTTCCACATAGAATGAGAAATGTTAAGGATCAAGAATTGGAACAAATCAGTAAAATATTTGAGCAAGTTAAAGTCAATATACCATTATTGGAAATTATTAGACAAATTCCTTCTTATGCCAAATATCTTAAAACTCTTTGTACCAAGAATAGAAGGAAGAAAATATTAAGAAAGACATTTTTAGCTAAAGAGGTAAGCTCCATGTTAATTAACCCTATACCTAAAAAATTAAATGATTCAGGAACTCCTATTATTTCCTACTATATAGGAGATTGTTATTTTAATACAATGTTAATAGACTTAGGAGCCATAATTAATGTCATGCCTAGTTCTATTTATGAGAAGTTAAAATTGGATAATATCAAACCAACTAGAACAGTAATTCAGTTAGCAGATAAATCCATAAGAATACATTTAGGAAAGTGGAAGATATTTTAGTAAGGGTTATGAAGTTTATCTACCTTGTTGATTCCATTGTAATGGAAACAAATACTTCAAATATAAATCAAGATCAAGCTATAATAAATTTAGGAAGACCATTTATAGCTATAGCCAATGCTTGCATAAGTTGTAGGAATGGTTGGATGGAATTAGCTTGGGGTGATCAAAAATTAGAAGTGAATATTTTCAGTGGAGTCAAGAAAAATTTTAAAGAGCTTCAATTTAAAAATTTTAAAGTTAATCTAATCGAAACTTTTAAAATAGATGAGGATTTAAATGTAGAGGAATTAGATCATGTTGAAAGATATGTAACACCAATCGAAGAAATGTTGAAAGAGGAAATATCTAAGAAACTAAGATTATGGATGTAAAGAAAAAAAATTCGAAAATGATAACAAATCTTTAATTTCAGAATACCTTGTTCTTGAACTGAAATCACTTCTAGAAAATCTAAAATATGCAATTTTGGAGAAAAATGAGAATCTACCGGTCATTATTGCTTTTGATTTAACATCAATACAAATATAAAATCTTTTAAAAGTGTTAAGAAAGCATAAATGAGCAATAGGATGGCAAATGTCAGACATCAAAGGTATAAGTTCAACTATTTGCCAACATAGGATTAATCTGGAAACTAAAATTCAACCTGTTAGGCAACCACAGAGAAGATTAAATCCAAATATTAAAGAGGTTGTTAAAAAGGAAATTCTGAAATGGTTAGACAATGATATAATTTATCCAATATCTGATAATTCTTGGGTGTCCAATTCAAGTAGTACTGAAAAAATATAGGATAACAGTTGTAGAAAATGACAAGGAATTAGTTCCAACTACAGTTCAAACTAGTTGGAGGGTTTGTATCGATTACAGAAGACTGAATGCAGCAATTAGGAAGGATCACTTTCCACTACCTTTTATAGTTCAAATGTTAGAAAAATTAGCAGTGAGTATTATTGTTTCTTAGATGGCTATTCAGGTTATAATCAAATCCCTATTTCACTTGAGAATCAAGAGAAAACAACTTTTACATGTCCTTTTGGAACATTTACTTTTAGTCGTATGCCTTTTGGGCTATGTAATGCACCTGCTACATTTCAAAGATGTATGGCAGGCATATTCACGGATTTTATAGATGAATTTTTAGAAGTGTTTATGGATGATTTTTCTATATATGGAAACTCATTTGAAAAATGTTTAAGTAATTTACAAAAAGTGCTAGAGAGATGTGAACAGAAAAAGTTATTATTGAACTGGGAAAAATGCGATATTATGGTTAAATAAGGAATAGTTTTAAGACATTATTTCTACTAAAGGTATAAAAGTTGACAAAGCAAAAGTGAAATTAATATCTAATTTACCTATTCCTAGAATAGTTAAAGATATAAGAGCATTTTTAGGGCATGCTGGTTTTTATAGAAGATTTATTAAAAATGTTAATAAAATTGCTCGACCTTTAACTCAATTGTTAATTAAAGATGCACAATTTGATTTTAATGAGGAATGCATGAAAGCTTTTAATTTTCTAAAAGAAGGCCTAACCACTTCACCTATAGTTTATGCACCTGATTGGTCTCAACCTTTTGAATTAATGTGTGATGCATCAAACTATGCTTTAAGTGCAGTCCTAGGTTAGAAATTAGGCAAACTACCAAGAGTAATTTATTATACTACTAAGACATTGAATGAAACACAAATTAATTATAGTGTAACTAAAAAGGAATTTCTAGCAGTAGTATTTGCCTTAGAAAAATTTAGGTCTTATTTAATAGGCAGTCACACTATCATTTACATGATCATTCAACACTTAAGTATTTGTTAGTTAAAAAAGATGTTAAACCAAGGCTTATAAGGTGGATTTTCTTATTGTAAGAGTTTGATTTGGAAATTAAGGATAAGAAAGGTTGTGAAAACACTGTGGTAGATCATATGTCTAGGTTAGATGCTTCATTTCTATGTAATTCGCCAATAGATTACACATTTCTAGATGAGAAATTATGTATGCTAAATCCCTGCCCATGGTATGCTAATATAGTTAATTATTTGGCTATGAGTTTAGTACTTCATGATTGGTTTAGTTTAGACAGGAAAATATTCTTTTCGAGGGTTAAATACTTCTTTTGGGATGATCCTTACCTGCTTAAGCAATGTCTTGATCAGATTATAAGGAGATGTATCCCAGTAATAGAAACACAATCAGTGTTGTCATTTTGTCATGATCAACTCACTGGAGGACATTTTGGAGCTAAAAATATTGCTTTAAAAGTGCTTTATAGTGGTCTATATTGGCCAACATTGTTTAAAGATGCATATGAATATTGTAAAAAATGTGTTCAATGCCAAAAAGTAGGTAGAATTACAAAACGAAATATAATGCCATTAAATCCTATCCAAGACAGAAGTTTTTGTTGTCTTGGGTATAGATTTCATGAGACATTTTTCAAATTCAAATGGTTATGTTTATATCCTCTTGGCAGTAGAATATGTAATCAAATGGATAGAGGCAATTCCTACTAAAACTAATGACTCTATAATAGTAATGAGATTTTTAAGATCTAATATAATGTCTCGATTTGGTACTCCAAGAGCAATTATCAGTGATAAGGGAACTCATTTTTGTAACAAAACTTTGAGAAATTAATGAAAAGAAATGGAGTGTTACATAAGTTAGCTACCCCTTACCAAATGAGTGGACAAGTTGAAAGTGCTAACAAACAGATTAAAGGAATTTTAGAAAAAGTAGTAAACACCACTAGGAAGGATTGGTTACATAAGCTAGATGATTCTCTTTGAGTATATAGAACAGCTTATAAAACAATATTAAGGACAACTCCATATAAATTAGTATATAGAAAGGCTTGTCATTTACTTGTGGAATTAGAATATAAAGCATTATGGCACTTAAGCAATTGAATTTAAGTATAAAAACAATAGGTAGTAATAAACAAATACAATTAGTGGAGTTAGAGGAATTAAGAAATATGGCCTATGAAAGTTCAAAAATAGATAAAGAAAGGATGAAAGCATGGCATGATAAAAGAATTTTATACAGAATATTTGAAAAAGGACAAGAAGTTAAACCATTTACCCACGAACTTACTCAAGGGTAAACTGGATTACCCTCAAGCCTGTACCCTACTTGTTCTGTGTGATGAATTTCTTTGATGTAATAGCGATTGCAATTATAGTTAAGATCTAAATGTTATGAATTATTTCTCCTATAATATGATGTATTTCATGAAAGGTATTTCTTAAGTATTTGCAAAGAAATTCGATGAGCAATTACAGGGAAGTTTGTATAAGAGCAGAATTGAATATTAATTTAGCTGAAGCTCAACCATGGAGAACGTGCATGGACAAGCTAAAGAAGTGGGCTTGCATAGAATGATCTCACACGTCCAGACATGCACCATGCCCTTGTTAACTGTTAGCTCGTGAATTGTCATTCCTCCCATCTATAAAACAATCCTATAGCCATGAAACTAACCCCCCCACCCTCTTCTTCCTCAAATCACCATTCACAGGGCATTTTCCATCTTCTCATCTTCCACCTTCCATCCATTCATTTCTTCCAAGAGGAGATTGACAACCTCCTCTTCTCCAATCACTCACATAGTGTGTTTTCTATTCTTTTCTCAACCTGAGCGTATCCTTGAAGGAGAGACTCTCGACGTCGGCTGCTTCCTCCTTTGTTCCTTGGTGTAATTGCGGAGTGATGCCCAAAATCTTATTTCAAGGTCGAAAGGAAGGCTTATCAGATTGATGACTTGGTGAACCGAAAGTAAAGACAAAGAGAAGTTCTCAGCCTGAGCAAGTTTCGAAGGGAGGAATTATAGTGAAGCATTAAGTGCTCTTTCCTTTTTCATTTTCTTTATTTTTACTTTTCCTTTATATTTACACTCAAAATTATACCCACTTTATCAACTCGGTTACAGTATTTAGAGAATGTTTTTAGGTTTACTGTAATGTTGAATGCTGCATTTTAATTTTACAAGTTATTTGTACTGTATTTTGTCTCATGCATTGTGTTTTTTGTTGTGTTTTAAAATATTTAAAAAGATAAAAAATATAAGTATTCAACTCTTAGAATTTTCAACTAATTCGAATTGTACTATTTAAGCATCTGAAACTCACAATTACTGCATAACCCTCAAGTAAGTTCGAGGGTGAAGACGTTTACCCATGAGCTACCTCAAGGGTTAAGTGCACTCTCTGTGTAAAATGACAAATTTTATGCAAAGTAAAGTGTATATTGTTAAAACTTAAGAAAAATTAAATATTGGGAAGTAAAACTCACTTGATAGAGTCTTTCATGCAAAAATTCGAATCATTTACTAAAAGACTACTTTTAATTCAAAATATTCTAAGTGGTGAAGAAACTAAGGTTAATGAAAAATTTTCTGGAAGGTACAATGTAATAAGTATTTAAAAAGCATCCTAACGATTAATTGGAACAGAGCAACTGTGACATTGCTTAAAAGAAATATAATTACTTATTCCATTAATTGAATACACCAATTTAGCTAAACACCAAGCAAAACTAATCCCTGTGGACAAACCTGTACTTGCACACTAATTACATCTAAACCCGTGCACTTGCAATGAAATTAAAATATTTCGAATACATATATTATCAAAAAGTGATTGCAAAAAGTTTAGAACAAATCCCCCATACTTAAGTTTTGCTATTCCCTTAGCAAAATACTAAAATTAGACTATAAAAACTATGAAGCAATAAAGACTACTAAATGAAATTAACTAAAATTATGCTAGGCCACATTCATAGAGAACACAACTACACTTAGCAGGTGCAACAAGCCTTTAAGCCCCTAGGTTACCCTAGTGGCGGAGTTGTGTCTCCAAAGGGTTTTAAGTGGATACACCCACAAAGTCCAAAGAAATAAAGAGAGAGAGAGAGAGAGAGAGAGAAGGGAAAACATAATCAACCAAAGGATCATTTGAATCACTTGTTGCTTTAAAAATTTTAGGGGAATGAGGTGGCTCAGTCTTACAACACTCCCTCTACTTGCCCTTAAATCGAATAGACTCATTTTAAAATGTGAACAAGAAGTTACCTATTCATGAGAACCATCTGTCTTGTGCAAGTAAGAGGAATTCACACATTCACCACTCTCAATCAGAAATTAAATTATTAAAATAGGCACACATCTCACCAACAAAAGAAGGTAATTTAAGATATTCCCTTCCTTTCTAACATATTGGAAAATGCTCTAGCCGGAAGACAAGGAATAAGGAAATAATACACCATCACTCAAAATGTTAATTTGTTGATATGATATCATTCTACTTCATTCTCACATCCCAAGTGACTTTGAATATTTCCCTTTTCTACCCATATTGACATTGATCCCTTAAATTTTTCTGATTCTTTTTCTTTTTCTTTCTCTTTTTTTTCATATATATATATTTTTTGATTTCTTTTTTTTTAGTACTTCCTTTTCATTTCTTTCTTCATTTTTTTTTCTCATTTTTCAAAACAACACAAAGTAGCATTGCACTCTTAGAACTAATAAATGACCCTTAATTGATTAATTTCACCACCTTATATCTCCACAACCTAATTCCCAAACGAACTCTATGGTGCATTAAAGCTCATACCCTTCCTACCTTCCTTCACAAAACATCTAACTCAAAAAATTTTGGGAGAGCTTAGGATAATCTCACCAAAATGGAAAAATTTTCATATCATGATCATTTTTATGGTGGCACCTGACATAGGTTTATCTCTCCACTCAAACAGGGTAATGAGAAAGGAAAATGATTCACTTTAGAAAACTAGGTTAACAAGGCATTAATTCAAATGAAACAGGAACACTCAACTTATTGCATAAGTTAATTTGAAATCTATCTCATCTAAGGGGTATAGGTTACTTGGAATTGGCTCTGGAAATTCTCCTCTCAATATAATAGGGTCTTCCCATTAATTCTAATAGCAACACTTGAAACTTACATTCCTCAAGGTTTGTTCTTGAGTAAAAACATAAAAGATATTAAAGATGTGAAAATCAAAGAAAATCACAAATACCAGAAAAGGAAAAAAAAAAATTTAAAATTTTTTTGAACATTTTTGACATACTACTTAAACAGAAACATAAACCTTAAACATAAACTTTCCCCCACCATACTTAAACTTTGCATTATCCTTAATGTAAATGGAAAAGTTCAGTAAAGATAGGAAAATTCATGACAAATACGAAATATAATAAACATCTCCAACATCAAACATGAAAATGTGATGCGTGCTTAATAATGCATTGAACTTAATAGGATGAAGCATGTGAAATGCATAAGTAATGTTGCAGAAATTAAATACAAGTGCTATGCATCAATAAAATGTGATGATAAAGAGGTAATATATTTTTTTCTTCATAGAAACAATATATAAGAAATAAAAACAGTACTCCTATATATCTATGCTTGTGGAATTTTAATGGCTCACAAGAAAACTAGGTGGTTTATAAATAGATACCACCAAACTACAGCCTCAATGGCTTAAGCTGTGTGGTGTTGTTCATCCCCTCCATGAGCTATATGCTCATCAAGTAAATGGGGATTCTGAACAGATTGACTTGGAAGAGCAACTTTGTTTCTTAAGTGAATTAGATATTTGGTTCAATTGTGTCTCAATACTTTTAATAACTTGATCATGTGCAACAATTTGAGAATTAGAATTTAATGTTGTTTCTACTTTTTACATTAAGCTTGCTAATTGTTTCTCAAAATTTTGATCATGAACAGGTTGGTTGTGATTTAAATTTAAAGAACTATTGTTCATTGCATTTTGTTCAATAAAAGGCTATCTAATAGATTGAGGTGGTTGTTGGCCTACATTTTTCCATGAAAAATTAGGATGGTTCCACCACCTAGGATTATAAGTAGGATTGAAATTGAAGTTGTTACATTGATTATAAAATAAGGCATTAACATCTTCAGAGTCATTTAAAATATGACAGTCCTCTACAACATGACCTATGGTAAAGCAACTTGTATATTTAGGCATGGTAGGCTCAATCTTTTGTTTAAGTTGTAGTTCATCAATTTTACGTATCAAGCTAGCAATCTTAGCTTCTAAAGCAACATGTTGTTTGACAATATGGACTCCCCTAGGGGTAGGAATTTGTTCTTGACTTACTTTAGTAGCACTCTCCCATTAGGCAATTCTTTTGGCTAGATCTTCTAAAAATTTCCAAGCATTATCTATTCCTAGGTTCAGAAATCCATTTTGACTCAAAGATTCTAAGAGTGTCTTTATGTGATAATCAATTCCTTCATAAATAATTTAGATTTGGGTAACTCTCTCTACTTCATGATGTGGGCATTGAGCTAGGAGGTCACGAAACCTTGCAAAATATTTCCAGAAAGGTTCTTCTGATTTTTATCTACAATTTAAAATTTCATTTTTCCTTTTAATTGTGACATGCATTGGATAGTATTTTCTTAGAAATTCAGAACAAAATTGATTCCAAGTGATAATAGAATTCGGTTGTAAACTGTATAACTATCTTTTTGCACTATCTTTTAAAGAAAAAGGCATATATCATAATTTAATTTCATCAACAGACATGTTTGGTACTTTTATCATATTGCAAACTTCATTAAACTCTTCTAGAAACCAATAAGCATCTTCTTTTCCAAATCCATGGAATTTTGGTAACTGGTTGATGTAATTGGAATTTAATTCGAATCTGTCATTACCAAATTTAGGAAGTGTTATGCAAGAAAGTTCATCCATTAAATTAGGGTAAAACATACTACCTATTGTTTATTCTCTAAGTTGTTCTTCCTGTGGAGTAGCCATAATTGTTCTTCTTGTAGGTATTTAGACTAACCTATAAGATGAATCCTTAGACCAACATGACATACAATATTTAAATATAAAAGAAGATATGCTTATGTACCGACATTAAATAAGCTTTAGTTGCCATTTCATGTTGTCATGCAATAGGTACATCTATTTACAATAATACCACAATTGTAGTAAATGATATAAAATTTCAAATTTAATAAAAACACGTAACAAAACAACAAAGACATTCATTTAGATCTGAGCATAGTACAACAAAGATGTTCCAAAAATAATAACAAACATTGCAAGTGTTCAACAAGAGAGTTTTCGAAACAACCCATGGCCAAGTTCAATAAGTTTATCCTCGAACTAACACGTGGGCAGACAAAAAATACTACACACAGTGTTGCAGAGTTTTTGCATAGGGAATTAATTCATGTAACCACACTATAGAAGCAGGCAAGGTTAATTGATGAATAAGTTCAGCATTGCAACCTCTATCAAACAACTGGATCTTGTAATAATAAAGACTATCCCACACACAATAAATAAGAGTGTCTCCATTGATGAAACAAAAAGCTTTGATTTTTCCTTCGTATGGCATGTCCTCCTAGATTCTCCGGTTGTAATTCTATGTAGACTTGATTCCATTCCCATTTTGCAATGTCTTGTACTCTCCAAATTTTAAATTTCATTTTAGCATCCTACCATCGAATTAAACTAAGAGATGTAGGTTCTCCATTAGTTCCCCAAAATACAGCCAACTCAAATAAATCATAGAATGAAATTGCTAGTGCACCCATAGGGTATGGGACAGGTAGGAGCTTCACTGATTCATCTTCAATATTGATGGCAATGATCGTAAGTTCACTAATATATTGAGGTGTACAACTTGTAGACGTATCTCTCTCTAGGAGAGAGTTTTGAAGTTGCAGAAATGTGCTATGTATGAATGGAGATAGACAGCACATGGCTGAAAAAGCTGCATTTGTTGTTGAAATGGCTGAAGTTGAAGCCCTTTAGAAAGCAGTAGAGGTAAAAATTAAGGAAGAACCATGGGAGTCTGATTTTAAATAGTTCAGTGAAGTGATGGCCGGCCCTTTAGAACCACAGGGGGTTGAGAAAATAATTGAGGAACATCAACCTTAAGAGGGTAGTGAAGAAGAAGAAAATGAAGAAGAAGAAGAAAAAGAGGGAGAGGAAGAAGAAGAACCATAGCAACACCAACAACAACAGGAGCAACAACAAAGACAACAACAAGAGGAGCATATTCCAACAGTTGGATAGGAGGAAGAACAATCAAAAAGTAGTGATGATGAACTCAGCCTAGGTGAGTATATTCATCAACACAAGAAGGCACTTCCTCCTTCCATAGATAAGGAAACTCCTCATGCTGAAGAAGCTAAGGTTCAAATGGAAATTCACGTACACTTAGGGTTTTAGTTTGAATTTAAATTTCCCCTTTTTAGTAATTAAAATTTTCGTGTTTCATTTGTGTTTAATTGTTAATTTTAGGAGGAAGGACCTACTATTGGAACGGTTGTTCCATTTTTGGACCTCCAAGATAGTGAAGGGGTAGATCAGACCATTCGTGAAGCAATTCAATTTGCTTCAGAAGAGGGTTAGGTACTATTTAAAGTTCATTCCTTTTAGTTCTACTTTTTTAAGTTTATAAGTTTTCTATTTTTTTTCAGTTTTTAACTTTCTCCTTTTTTTATATGTTTTTGAATATTGTAGCATGCCCCTATAGAGGAGATTAGCTCCTCTGAAGAGGAAGAGCAAGAGGGAGGGACTACTATTAGTCCTCCCAGCTCAATTCTAATTGAATTTAGTTTAGGGCAGATAGAAGTTTCTACCAGGCAACCTACTGAATCTGGTGGAGTGGAAGATAGGGCATTAGTGATTTACTCCCCACCCATTGAACCAAGTACAACAATTGTAGAAGCTTTAGCTCCATCCTCCTCAACATTTACAGAGCCAGCCCAACATATAGGCACAAATCCAGTCATTTTCAGAAATGCTGAGACTCGAGATAAATTCAAAATTATAAGGGATTTTGATATCCTGTTCAGCAGGCCAGTGAACTTTGATTTCATGGATGAAATCAAGGATTTACTGGAATTTTAGGGACTACTGAAAGTCATCCCAAGGTTAGGTAATAATTTTAAAGCTGAAAATTTAGTATTGGTCTTCTATTCAAATTTGCATGAGGAAGATGGGGTGTTTTTAACTAATGTGACAAAAGTACAGATTTATATAACACCTGAATTTATATTTGAGAGCCTAGGGTTAAAGAATGTGGGTGTAGAGATCCTAGAATCCTCTTCCATGGCAGAATGGTCAGAACAAGAGATGAAAAATTGCATGGCCATAAACCCTCAGATAAATCTATTTAATAGGCTGAAATATATGACTGGGAAGGCTCATATGGTTGCATTAATATTATTTTGAACCATTTACCAAAGATTGGACATGATATAGAGTTTTCCATCTTTGTGAAAATTGCAATGTATGCAATTTTAAACAGGATTCAGGTGAACTGGTATAAGGTCTTCATCTCCAAGTTCTCAAGCATCAAGAAGAAATTGTTTTATGGTGATCTTATTTACTAGTTGGTGTCAAGTTCCTCAAATATATCAACTTGGGCAGTCAAGAAATTAAAGTCTAGAGCGTTAATTGCCAAAGACCTGAAGCAATTTTCGATGGAGGATAACTTGGCACCTCAGATCCATAGTGAGCCATCCACTTCCCAATAGAGAGGATCGGCCTTTATGTCAAACAAGATGGACACTGCTATGAAAGAAGAAGTCGCAGCCTTGAAATCTAGACTTCTAGAGCAATAACTTGTAATTTTTCTTCTTCTTGTCACATGTATTTAAAACATTTGGATAGACAACTCTCCATTGCTGTAACACTAATTTTCAATGACATGTGTTTTAAGAATTTTAATTCTATGTGTACTTTAGCTTTTTATGTATTTAACTTTTTGTGTCCTTAATTGTTGTGTTCTAAATTTGAACAAATGCTATGGGTTTCTTTTTAAAACCCTTTCAAAAAATTTTCATTTCGTAGTTTGATGGATAAATATCAATAAACTCATTTAAATTAAACCATTTTAGGGAATTTAAATTTTATGAACACACCTTGTTACAATCGTGCATGTTATGTGGGTTGCATTCTTATAAAATTTTCCATCATTAAGCAATTCACCAATTTGTATTTATCTTTAAAAATCATTCCTTAATCATTTGAATTATGAAATAACCTTTTAATCTCACTAAGATGGTTAACATTCTTTAATTTCAGTAAACCCTATGCTTAAAAATTACATTTCCTAGCAAACAGAACCATATTTGGTTCACAGGGAAATAACTGTCGTGATAGTTCGTGGGCAAACTAGATAACCTTTTCTTTTTTAATGTAGTTCGAGGGTAAACAGGATAACCCTTGAACCTACTCTGAGGGTAACCAGGATAACCCTCGAAGTAGCTACTTCTATTATATTTTAACATTACGACACAACTCGAGGGTAAACAAGATAACTCTCGAACTAACTTCGAGGGTAAACAAGATAACCCTTGAAGTGACTCCTTTTGTTTTATATTTTTAATAAATCAATGTAGTTCGAGGGTAAATGAGATAACCCTTGAACCAGCTCGAGGGTAAACAAGATAACCCTTGAGGTGTCTCAAAATAAAACACAATAGCTAACAGATCGGATAATTATTATATAGTGACACCTTACAACCTAATTAAATAAATTGTGTAAATTTAAATATTTTTCTTTTCTCTTCTGTTTTGTGTATTTTTTTTGTTTTTATTTTTATATGTTTTTCGTATTATATATTATATATTTTATATTTTATATTTTTTTTTTCTTTATATATATATATATATTAATAATATTCTTTTACTCTCCTTTTAAATCAAAAGACTCCACCTCTTTCCTCTCTGAAAATTTTAGAAAATGTTTTAATCTTTGACCATTAACTTTAAAAATTGCATGACTATGAGAATTCTCCAAATCAACTGCTCTGGATAAACATGTTTAATAACAAATGGACTAGTCCATCTGGGCTTCAATTTTCCTAGAAAATAGTGTAGTCTTGAATTATATAATAAAACTTCTTATCCTTTTTCAAATATTCTGTGTAAAATTCATTTATCATGCCATGCTTTCATCCTTTCTTTAGCTATTTTTGAACTTTCGTAGGCCATATTTCTTAATTCCTCTAACTTCACTAATTGTACTTGTCTATTACTACCTACTATTTTTATACTTAAATTCAATTGCTTAAGTGCCCATAATGCTTTATGTTCTAATTCCACAAGTAAATGATAAGTCTTTCCATATACTAATTTATATGGAGTTGTTCCTAATATTGTTTTATAAGCTATTCTATATGCCCAAAGAGAATCATCTAGCTTATCTGACCAGTCCCTCTTAGTGGTGTTTTCTACTTTTTCTAAAATTCCTTTAATTTACTTGTTAGCACTTTCAACTTGTCCACTAGTTTGCGGATGGTAAGGGGTAGCTAACTTATGTAACACTCCATATCTTTTCAATAATTTCTCAAAGCTTTTGTTACAAAAATGAGTTCCCCTATCACTGATAATTGCTCTTGGAATACTAAATCGAGATGTTATATTGGATTTTAAAAATCTCATTACTATTATAGAGTTAATAGTTTTAGTAGGAATTGCCTCTATCTATTTAGTTACAAATTCTACTACCAAGAGGATATAAACAAAATCATTTGAATTTGGAAAAGGTCTCATGAAATCTACACCCCAAACATCAAAAGCTTCTACCTCTTGGATAGGATTTAATGGTATCATATTTCGTTTTGTAATTCTACCTACTTTTTGGCATTAAACACATTTTTTACAATATTCATATGCATCTTTAAACAATGGTGGCCAATATAGGCCACTATGAAGCACTTTTAAAGCAGTCTTTTTAGCTTCAAAATGTCCTCTAGAAAGTTAATCATGATAAAATGACAACACTGATTGAGTTTCTATTTCTGGGATACATCTCCTTACAATCTGATCAGTGCATTGCTTAAATAGGTAATGATCATCCCAAAAGAAGTATTTAACCCTCAAAAAGAATATTTTCTTGTTTAAACTAGACCAATCATGAGGTACTAAACCTGTAGCCAAATAATTAACTATATCAGCATACCATGGGTAGGAATTTAACATAAACAATTGCTCATCTAGAAATGTGTCATCTATTAGTGGATTAGACAGAAATGAAGCATCTAACGACATATGATCTGGCACAATGTTTTCACAACCTTTCTTATCCTTAATTTCCAAATCAAACTCTTACAATAACAAAATCCATCTTATAAGCCTTGGTTTAGCATCTTTTTTAACTAACAAATACTTAAGTGCTAAATGATCAGTATAAATGATAGTGTGATTGCCTATTAGATAAGACCAAAATTTTTCTAAGGCAAATACTACTACTAGAAATTCTTTTTCAGTTACACTGTAATTAATTTGTGTTTCATTCAATGTCTTACAAGCATAATAAATTACTCATGGTAGTTTGTCTAATTTCTTACCTAGGACCGCATCTAAAGCATAGTCTGATGCATCACACATTAATTCAAAAGGTTGAGACCAATCGGGTGCATAAACTATAGGTGAAGTGGTCAGGGCTTCTTTTAGAAAATTAAAAGATTTCGTACATTCCTCACTAAAATCAAATTGTGCATCCTTAATTAATAATTGAGTTAAAGGGCAAGCAATTTTACTAAAGCTTTTAATAAATCTTCTATAAAAACCAGCATGTCCTAAAAATGCTCTTATATCATTAACAGTTCTGGGAATAGGTAAATTAGATATTAATTCCACTTTTACTTTGTCAACTTTTATACCTTCAGTAGAAATAATGTACTAAAACTATTCATTGTTTAACCATAAAATGACATTTTTCCTAGTTCAATACTAACTTTTTCTATTTACATCTTTCTAACACTTTTTGTAAATTACTTAAACATTTTTCAAATGAGTTTCTTTATATATAAAAATCATCCATAAACACTTCTAAAAATTCATCTATAAAATCCATAAAGATGCTTGTCATACATCTTTGAAATGTAGTAGGTGCATTACATAGCCCAAAAGGCATTCGACTAAAGGCAAATGTTCCAAAAGGACATGTAAAAATTGTTTTCTCTTAATCCTCAAGTGAAACAAGGATTTGATTATAACCTGAATTGCCATCTAAGAAGCAATAATACTCATGCCCTACCAATTTTTCTAACATTTGTTCTATAAAAGGCAGTGGAAAGTGATCTTTCCTAGTTGCTGCATTCAATCTTCTGTAATCGATACAAACCCTCCAACCAGTTTGAACTCTAGTTGGAACTAATTCCTTGTCATTTTCTAAAACTATTATCCCAGATTTCTTAGGTACTACCTGCACTAGACTTACCCAAGAACTATCAGATATTGTATAAATTATATCATTGTCTAACCATTTCAGAATTTCATTTTTAACATCCTCTTTAATATTCAGATTTAATCTACTCTGTGGATGCCTAATAGGTTGAATTTTAGATTAATCCTACGTTGGCAAATAGTTGAATTTATACCTTTTATGTCTGACATCTACCATCATATTGCTCTTTTATGCTTTCTTAACACTTTTAAGAGATTTTCTACTTCTATTGATGTTAAATCAAAAGCAATAATGACGGGTAGAGTCTCATTTTTCTCCAAAAATACATATTTTAGATTTTCTGGAAGTGGTTTCAATTCAAAAATAGGATATTCTGAAATTAAAGATTTGTTATCATTTTCGAATTTTTCTTTGTTTACATCCATAATTTCAATTTGCTTAGATATTTCCTCTTTCAACATTTCTTCAGTTGGTCTTACACATCTTTCAACATGATCTAATTCCTCTACATCTAAATCCTCATTTATTTTAAAAGTTTCAATTAGATTAACTTTAAAATTTTTAAATTGAAGCTCTTTAAAAATTTTCTTGACTCCACTGAAAATATTTAGTTCTAACTTTTGATCACCCCAAGCTAATTTCATCTAACCATTTCTACAACTTATGCAAGCATTGGCTGTAGCTAAAAATAGCCTTCCTAAAATAATTATTATGGCTTGATCTTGATTTATATTTGAAATATTTATTTCCATTACAGTGAAATCAACAGGGTAGAGAAATTCCACAACTCTTACTAAAATATCTTCCACTTTTCCTAAAGGTATTCTTATGGATTTATCTGCTAGCTGAATAACTATTCTAGTAGGTTTGATATTATCCAATTTTAACTTCTCATAAATAGAATTAGACATGACATTAATTACAACTCCTAAGTCTATTAACACTGTATTAAAATAATAATCTCCTATATAGTAGGAAATAATAGGTGTTCCTGGATCATTTAATTTTTTAGGTATAGGATTAATTAGTAGGGAGCTTATCTCTTTAGCTAAAAATGCCTTTCTTAATATTTTCTTCCTTCTATTCTTAGTACAAAGAGTTTTAAGATATTTGGCATAAAAAGGAACTTGTACAATTTCCAATAATGGTATATTGACTTTAACTTGCTCAAACATTTTATTGATTTGTTCCAATTCTTGGTCCTTAAATTTCTCATTCTATGTGGAAATGGAAAGTGATTTTCATTCGTTAACATATCTCCCTTTTTAACATCTTTCTTAATAACTTTGTTCTCAATTTCTTTACTATCTTCAGATTCTTTACTATTTTCAATTTCTATATTATCCTCTAATTCAGCATCGACTTTGTTTTTTGGACTAGATTTTACATTATTTTCCTCTTTCTTTGTGAAATTGTCATTAATTTGTTCTTCTGTATCATCCTTTTTAGGACCTTCATAATTTACACTAGATCTTAACATAATACTTATATCTTTTGATTCTTCTTTTGACACATTATCTGCCATAGGAGCACTAAACTCTCCTTTTGATCTAAGGGTAGCTAACACCTCAGGTGACTCTTCTATACTTTCGGAAATAAGGTCATTCACAACCTCAAGGGGTCCTATTGAACAATCCCTTACCAAATAGTCAAGTAATTCATACCCTTCACACATTTCATTTTTTTCCTTACAATTTTCAACTTCTGGAACTCTATAGAACTGATTTGATGTGAGTGTTGCACAAGTGCCTATAGGTTCCTTTTGAAAATCTTCATCTTGTTCAAACAAATTTGAATTAGACGAATTCCTTATAAATAAGTCAATGGATCTTTGAATTTCATCTAGCTTCTCCATATGATTAAATGATGTCAAATTACAATATTCATTTTCCTCACTTATCTCTAATGGTTGCACATTCTCCTCTGTAAATAAAATATTTTCTAATGAATTTACAACTTGACAATTTTGATTTTCGTTTGAATTTTCCCAATTAAAATCATCATTGCTTTCATACTTATTAAATATTCTATTGTCTTCATTTTGTTGTATTGATTCATTAACTCTATTCAGTAGTTGTTCAAATCCCAATGATAGTCTTTGATTGACATAATTCTAATTAATTCCAGCATTCATTGGTAAATTATCATTAAGATTTGTTAAACCTGTATTAATTCCTTGAACATTCTGATCCTCTTGTAAGATTGACTAGTTTAAATAATTATCATTTTGTAATTCATTCAATCTATTACTCTCTTCAATATTTTGCATCGATTCATCTATTTTATCCGTTAATTGTTGTATTTGTAATGATATATTTGATTGATAATTTTGATGATTATACTTTGAATAGTAATTTTGCATTCCTGAATTGTCATTACATTCCCATAAATTAGAATTTTCATTTCAGTTATAATTATTTTTAGAATTAACATTAAGTCCTTCTAAAACATGTTGTGAAGAATAGTCATTAAACTCCATAGGTGAATAATCTCCTCTAATATAATTAGAATAATTATAATCCTCATAACTAGTCCTGGAACAATGCTACAATAACCCAATATGAGTTATATGAGTCCATTATGAAATTTAGAATTTAAAAACATGACTTTACTCTGGAACAACAATAAGACTGCAAAATAGAATTTAATAACAGTAATTGCAAATAAATTATATTGCAACTCTAGCTAACACCAAAATAGCAAAAAACAACATCAATTGCAAAAAATTAAGCAATCCTTGGCAACAGTGCCAAAAACTTGTTGGACACTATGTATAATCCACTTCTTATAATGTATGTGTTCGAAATATTTTAATTTCACTGTAAGTGCACGAGTTCAGATGTAATTAGTGTACAAGTACAGGTTTGTCCACATGGATTAGTTTCGTTTGGTGTTTAGCTAAATTAATGTATTCAATTATTGGAACAAGTGATTATATTTCTTTTAAGGAAGGTCACAGTTGCTCTGTTCCAAATAACTGCTAGGATGCTCTTTAAATACCTATTAAATTGTATCTTCCATAGAATTTTCATTAACTTTAATTTCTTGACTACTTAGAATATTTTGATTTTAAGTGAGTCTTAAGATTATACACTTCAATTTGCATAAAATTTGTCATTTTACATAGAGAGAGCACTTAACCCTTGAGGTAGCTCGTGGGTAAAATGTCTTTAACCTTGAACTTACTCGAGGGTTGTGCGATAATTGTGAATTTCAGATCTTTAAACAATACGATTTGAATTAGCTGAAACTTCTAAGAGTTGAATACTTATATTTTTTATGTTTTTAAATATTTTAAAACCCAACAAACAACATAATGCATAAAACACAACACAGTACGAATAACTTGTAAAAATGAAATGCAACATTCAACATTACAGTAAACCTAAAAACATTCTCTAAATATCGTAATCGAGTTGATAAAATAGGTGTTTGTAAATTCTAGTGTAAATATAAAAGAAAACTAAAAATAAAGGAAAATGAAAAAGGAAAGAATACCTAATGCTTTACTGTAATTCCTCCCTTCGAAACTTGCTCAAATTAAGGAGGAAGTAGCCAGCGTCGAGAGTCTCTCCTTTAAGGATATGCTTAGGTTGAAAAAGGAATAGCAAATACACTAAGGAAGTGATTGGAGAAGAGCAGGTTGTCAATTGCCTCTCGAAAGAAGTGAATGGGTGGAAGGTGGAAGATGGAGAATGCCTTGTGGATGGTGATTTGAGGAAGAAGAGGGGGGGGGGCAGTTTCATGGCTATGAGACTATTTTATAGATGGGAGGAGTGATAGTTCATGAGCTAGCAGTTAACAAGGATGTGGTGCACATCTGAACATGTGAGATCATTCTATGCAAGTTCACTTCTTTAGCCTATCCGTCCAAGTTCTTCATAGTTAAGCTTCAGCTAAATTAATTTTCTCGATTCTACTCTTATACAAACTTCCCTGCAATTGCTCATCAAATTTCCCTACAAATACTTGAGGAATACCTTCCGTGAAACACATCATATTACAGGAGAAATAATTCATAACATTTAAATCTTAACTATAATTGCACTCACTATTAGACAAATGAAATTCATCGCACAGAACAAGTAGGGCACAGGCTCGAGGGTAATCCAGTTTACCCTCGCATAAGTTCGTGGGTAAACGGCTTAATCCTTAGACTCTGCACTTGGGCATAGATCACGATTTTTTTGTGAATTACTCATTTTATTAGCAACCTAAAGAGTCAATTATCAATCATTCATACCTTTTTCAATAGGTATTCACCACAAACATAATTCACGACTTAAAACTTAATTCATGCATCATTAAAGTGAATAAATGTGCATAATGCTCAAAAGTGTAGTTAACCTTGTAATCATCATAATTCAATACAAAATGCAACTAAAACTCATTAAAATGCCTGAATTAATATCAATAAAATGCACACTTTTGAGTCTAAATAGTAAACTTTTGCAAACCTTGCAACACTAAGTGATATTGAAAATTCAAGCACAAAAATATAAGCAATCTCACAAAGCACACACATAGCAAGAGCATAGGAAAAGACCCACGAAAATTCCTTCAGCAAAAGTACCTCCAGCCGTTGTCTTTTCTCCTTGCTCTATAGTCTTTTTATAAAGACTAAATTGTCAAAGATAACATATTTCCATGTGTTCTAGTCATGTGCCAATTTTAGAATTTTCAATTTGAATTATGAAAACTTGTCTTTCTTGCTTTAGGTTTGCATATCTTTAATCCTTTATTCCAACAAGAAAATCTCTAAAAAATCCGTTAATTAAAGATTTATATGTTAATATATGCTAGGTATAATCAGTGTTGATTTCTTAATTTACATGATTTACTTTTTCTAATGGATTTGTTTCATTTTGGAAACAACTTGAAATAATAACCAAAATTTGAAATACCGTTTTACAGAAAACAGATATCCGAAAATTACAGGAGAGAAATTTCTAAGGTATATTGCAATACAAAAATAATTAGGATAATCATTCAGATATCTGAATGATGTTCCAATTTTTTCTGTAGTCAATTCAGAAAAACGTTTTGCTGAAATTGGTTATCCAAATTTAACCTAGGAGGGATTTCGAAGATTTATTTTGTTACAAGGAAATTCGGATAACCATTCAGATATATTTTTATAAGTGTAATTATTAAGTATGATAACTATACAACGAGCCATAGACTTATGCCAATAACTTTACGACTTGCCGTAAGGCTATGACCTTAACTTTACAGTTGGCCGTTGAGCTTTGGGAAAGTTTAATTTCCTAGCGGAACTTCTATTTTTTCTAATCTTTTTATTTAACTTTCTTTGGTGGTACTTCCATTTTTATTAACTTGGATCTAGCGGAACTTCTATTTTTTTGTAGACTTATTGTCTTAATAGAAAACAAGTGTCGACTTAAGAAATCATGTGCCCATGTTAAAACTCTGAATACTGTTAATTAGTTTTCCAATTTTTTCAGACTTTTAACATTAAAACACCAATTTTTCAAATCGTTATAATGAATTTAAATTCGTTATACTATTTTTTTTTTGCTTATGTTATACTAGGTGTACTCTAAAAATACCAAGTGCATGACTTAACCTAGTGATCAAACCTTTTGTGCAATTACTTCCCTCATGTCTTAAGACAATAAATTATACTTAACATCATCAAAATATATCTTCCTTAACAATCTCCCCCTTTTTGATGATGACAAAACCTAAGATAACCAAGTATTATTTGATTCATTAATCATTAAAAAAAATAGGAGTATAAAAATGGTCAAGCACAAATAATTAAAGTTATACACTTTCTCCCCCTTTTTGTCAATTTCAAAATACATATCAGAAAGCTCTTAAAATAAAGAAATCTCTTTGTATGAATCACGAAATTTCTAACACAATATAAGATTCAGTAAAATACTTAAATTTTAATACTATAAATGCCATCAAAATTTAAATATGTCAATAAATTAAATGCTCCTCCCCTTATATAAATGCCATCAAAATTTGAATATATAAATAGGATGTACCAGGTGATCCATGCGTCATTATTTTGTTTCAAAATTTGCTCCATCTTCATTCTTGAAACTTCACTTCAATAATGAAATTTTCTCAATCAACTCAAAAATGAAAATTTCAAACCTATTGATCACCAAATCAATCATGAGGCTTAAATAACAAGTGTCTAGTGATAGTGCAGATTTTCAATCCAAGCATTAGGCATATCATCTATTATTTTCAATTAAGCCTACAATAACAAGATATATAATGAAAGAATTTCCTAACTTTCTTAATTATCCATGTAACAAGCTTTAGGTCAATGACTCCCAGATCAGTTGATCTTAGGGCATTAGGTGTAAAAACACCCCTACGGACTTAATAACTGAGATAAATAAGGTCTAGGAATTGAAATTTTGATCCTTCATGACATTTATCCTCTTGTACATGTTTCTTAGGAGACATTCCATAGACTTTCTAAACTACTTATGTAAGGAGCTTTAGGTCAGTGACTCCCAGATCAGTTGATTGTAGGGCACTAGGTGTTGAGACACCCTTACAGACTTAATTTCTCAAGTAGTCTAGGTCACATATTTAGAGTTTTAGTTTCTTTACATGTACATTATATTTTCAATATAATAGCTAAAATATTTATATGATTTCCACAGTCAAGGATTGAATATGTAAAGTGAGAAGACAGTAATTTTCACCAACAATCCTTATAGGTTTTTTTTCTTTTCAAATTTTATTTCCATCATAAGTATCATAAGATCCTTTCCTCTCTATCAAATTAGTTCATTGAATTTCAACAAAACTCATCCACTCATGATTCCTCAATTAATCACATGAACAATCAAAACAAAATAGCTAAAGGAAATAAAACTATAAAATGATAGAAATGATAGCAAAAAGAAAATATTTTAATTTTAAAGATTTTATTTTATTTTTAAAAAAGTGTCTAGTGGAATTTCCTATCAGTAGGGCATATTGGAATTTCCTAAGAACTACCAAATGATACCACTTGATAGGATCGATGCTACTATTACGCTAAAAACTTGAACTAGCAGTTAATCCATTAAAGAAACAGTAAGCATACCAGAATATCCAATTGATTGTTAACTTACATCACTTAGCCCACAAATTCCTAGTTCTCTTCTGATCTTTGAAAATTGTCTGTCATCATCCAATGGCTTTGTGAAAATATCTGCAAGTTATTCCTATGAAGATACACATTGAAAGATTCTATCGAGTGAGCTTTACTTCTAAATATTTAATTCTTCTTAAGTCTTAAACATTCTACACTTCATTTCGCATGCAATTTAATATTTAACATTGAAAATGCACTAAACCCGTGAGGTAGCTCATGGGTAAACGTCTCTACCCACAAACTTACTTGTGGTACGTGCGATAAAAGTGAGCTTCAGATGTTTAAACAGTACGATTTGAATTTGTTGAAACTTCTAAAAGTTATTGGCTTGTAGTTTTGGTCCTTTTATTTATCTAAAAACACAACAGACAACATAAAACATGAAACACAACACATTACGAAAAACTTGTAGAAATAAAATACAACATTCAACATTACATCAAACATAATATCATTCTCTAAATATTGTAACAGAGTTGATGAGGTAAGTGTTTGTAAAATTGAGTAAAAATATAAAGGAAAGGAAAAAGGAAAAGGAAAGAACACCTAATGCTCCACTGTAATTTCTTCCTTCGAAACTTGCTCAAGCTAAGAACTTCTCTTCCTCTTTACTTCCAGTCCACCAGGTTGTCAACTTGGTGTACCCTCTCTTTCATCCGGCTATCACCTGGAAGCCCATAGGTTTCCACCAGCCCCGCCAGCGGATGGACCGAAGTACAGAGAATTGAAAGGTGTTTGTGTAAGCGCATCACCACGTGCGGTTGATGGCTCGTTGAACGGAGTCGCCACCTTATTTTTGGGTAGAAAACAAGGAAAACTGGATGGGGAAGTGTCCTTCCACCATCGAAAGGATAAAACCACGGGAATCACGTAAAATTGTGTAACGTGAGAGAACTAGATACGGGGCTCACGGTACTGTTGGGGAAGGTGTTAGGCACCCCCAGACAGCTCGGGCATTCCCGACCTCTCTCCGGCTCTAAAATGGAAAACATGATAGTCAATCCGACCACGTACGGCCTTGGAAGACTTTCTAGGGTGTTTAGAGCGATAATCGTATCCCTTCCAATGAAAATAAACGAGAATCAAGTAAACAAATGGGAATTGAACAAAACTGGGATCCATATTGGATCTGGTGGTGAACAGGGGAGAAAAAGATGGGTTTTGGGGAGGACCTGACCGCCGGCTACTTGCACCGGTTGACTGCCAGCTGGTCGGCTGCTTTCCCAACCCATTAGCACAGCCATGGGAGTTTTGGGGAAATGAGGGCCGGTTCCTTGAACCAGCCAGCCGGTGGCTTGCCAGTTGTTTCCCCCCTTCATGCGTACCCATGGGGATTTTGGGGAAACGGGGGCCAGTTCCTTGAACCGGCCAGCCGGCTGTTTCCCCCCTTCATGCGCACCCATGGGGATTTTGGGGAAACGGGGGTCAGTTCCTTGAACCGGCCAGTCGGCGGCTAGCCGGCTGCTTCCCCTATCCCTTTGCACCCATGGGGATTTTGGGGAAGCGGCGGCCGGTTCCTTGAACCAGCCTGCCGGCGACTAGTCGGCTGCTTCCCCCATCCCTTTGCACCCATGGGGGTTTTGGGGAAGTGGCGGCCGGTTCCTTGAAAAGGCCTGCCAGTGGCTAGCCGGCTTCTTCCCCCATCCCTTTGCACCCAAGGGGGGGTTTTGGGGAAGCGACGGCTAGTCGGCTGCTTCCGCCATCCCTTTGCACCCATGGGGGGTTTTGGGGAAGCGGCGGCTAGCCGGTTGCTTCCCCCATCCCTTTGCACCCATGGGGTTTTGGGGAAGCGGCGGCTAGCCGGCTGCTTCCCCCATCCCTTTGCACCCATGCGGCTTTTGGGGAAGCGACGGTCGGTTCCTTGACCCGGCCTGCCAGCGGCTAGCTGGCAGCTTCCCCCATCCCTTTGCACCCATGCAGCTTTTGGGGAAGCGGCGACCGGTTCCTTGACCAATAGATTGGTGGTTTGCTGTGTCGAGCGAGAGACTTGGTATGATTGCAAGTCCCAGTTGACTTGATCGTGTTGCAAAGTCAGTGGCTGCTAAGGACACAACTGCTGGCGCACTTGTGCGTGGGATGCCAAGCGCTGCTGCTGAAGGAGCGGCTTCCGGCGTGAGTCGCATGGAAGCCATCAAGGATGCCTTTTGATGTTGATGACTTGCAAGCCTGGAGTGTTCCCACCTAGGTCATCAGGTGGGTGTTGGTGTGCTAGTTCGAAGGAGAAGGGGAAGGAGCGCACCTTGTCGTCTCCTTTCCGTGTACAAACCAGTCGGACGCTACATCCGTTTCCGAAGTTCCTCCTTGTAGGATTGGCACTGGCAAGGGAGGTCGGTGAAGAGTTGGGTCCCCAGTGGAGTCGCCAAAAATCTGTACCGTCTCTTTCATCCAGCTATCACCCGGAAGCCCATAGGTTTCCACCGGCCCCGCCGGTGGATGGACCGAGGTACAGAGAATTGAAAGGTGTTTGTGTGAGCGCATCACCACGTGCGGTTGATGGCTCATTGAATGGAGTCGCCACCTTATTTTTGGGTAGAAAACAAGGAAAACCGGATGGGGAAGTGTCCTTCCACCATCAAAACGATAAAACCACGGGAATCACGTAAAATTGTGTAACATGAGAGAACTGTATACGGGGCTCAGGGTACTGTTGGGGAAGGCGTTAGGCACCCTTAGACAGCCCGGGCATTCCCGGCCTCTCTCCGGCTCTAAAACGGAAAACATGATAGTCAATCTGACCACGTACGGCCTCACCTTGGAAGACTTTCTAGGGTGTTTAGAGGGATAACCGTATCCCTTCCGATTAAAATAAACGAGAATCAAGTAAACAAATGGGAATTGAACAAAACGGGGGCCGGTTCGTTGAACGGGCCAGCCGGCGGCTTGCCGACTATTTCCCCATTCATGTGCACCCTTGGGGATTTTGGGGAAACGGGGGCTAGTTCCTTGAACCGGCTAGCCGGCGGCTTGCCGGCTGTTTCCCCTCCTTTTTTTCTGTAAAAGCATGGGACTTAACAGAGGACTTATATTTTCCAGGGAAATGGAAACCGTCGGGTTGTATGTTTCGTACACACGAATGGCCACCGCCGGCGTCCTTACCGGTGGCGTCATCCCAGAAATCTTTCTAGGGTATCAAGAGGGTAGGCTTATGCCTCCCGGAAAAGAAATGGACATCGTTGGGTCGTACGTGTTCGTACACTTGAACGGCCACCGCCAGCATCATTATCGGTGGTGTCATCCCAGAAACTTTCCTAGGGCATCGGAAGAGTAGACTTACGTCTCTCGCAAAAATGTATTGGCACCGTTTGACACGGCTAGTTGGCTGCTTCCCCTATACCTTTGCGCCCATGGGGGGTTTTGGGGAAGTGGCGGCCGATTCGTTGAACCGGCCTGCCGGCGGCTAGCCGGTTGCTTCCCCCATGCCTTTGCACCCATGGAGGTTTTGGGAAAGCGGCGGTCGGCGGCTAGCCGACTGCTTCCCCCATCCCTTTGCACTCTTGGGAAAATCTGTACCATCTCTTTCATCTGGCTACCACCCTGAAGCCCATAGGTTTCCACCGGCCCCGCCGACGGATGGACCGAGGTACAGAGAATTGAAAGGTGTTTGTGTGAGCGCACCACCACGTGCGGTTGATGGCTCATTGAACGGAGTCGCCACCTTATTTTTGGGTAGAAAACAAGGAAAACCAGATGGGGAAGTGTCCCTCCACCATCGAAACGATAAAATCACGAGAATCACGTAAAATTATGTAACATGACAGAACTGGATACGGGGCTCAGGGTACTATTGGGGAAGGTGTTAGGCACCCCCAAACAGCCCGGGCATTCCCGGCCTCTCTCCGGCTCTAAAACGGAAAACATGATAGTCAATCCGACCACGTACAGCCTCACCTTGGAAGACTTTCTAGGGTGTTTAGAGGGATAACCATATCCCTTCCGATGAAAATAAACGAGAATCAAGTAAACAAATGGGAATTGAACAAAACTGGGATCCATATTGGATCTAGTGGTGAACATGGGAGAAAAAGATGGGTTTTGGGGGAGCTGACCACCGGCTACTTGCACTGGTTGACTGGCGGCTGGTCGGCTGCTTTCCCAACCCATTAGCACAGCCATGGTGGTTTTGGGGAAACTAGGGCCGGTTCCTTAAACCAGGCAGCCGACGGCTTGCCAGCTGTTTCCCCCGTTCATGCGCACCCGTGGGGATTTAGGGGAAGCGGGGGCTGGTTCCTTGAACCGGCCAGCCGGTGGCTTGCTGGTTGTTTCCCCCCTCCATGCGCACCCATGGGGATTTTGGGGAAACAGGCCTGGTTCCTTGAACCGGCCAACCAGCGACTTGCCGGCTATTTCCCCATTCACGCGCACCCATGGGGATTTTGGGGAAACGGGGGCCAGTTCCTTGAACCGGCCAACCGGCGGCTTGCCTGTTATTTCCCATCCCCTTTTTCTGTAAAAGCATGGGACTTAACGGAGGACTTATATTTTCCAGGGAAACGAAAACCGTCGGGTTGTACGTTTCGTACACCTGAATGGCTACCGCCGACGTCCTCACTGGTGGCTTCATCCCGGAAATCATTCTAGGGTATCAAGAGGGTAGGCTTACGCCTCCTGGAAAGAAGTGGACACCGTTGGGTCGTACGTGTTCGTACACGGAAATCTTTCCGGCTGCTTCCCCCATCCCTTTGCACCCATGGGGTTTTGGGGAAGCGGCGGCCGGTTCCTTGAACAGGCCTACCGGCGGCTAGCCGACTTCTTCCCCCATCCCTTTGCACCCAAGGGGGGGTTTTGGGGAAGCGGCGGCTAGCCGGCTACTTCCGCCATCCCTTTGCACCCATGGGGGGTTTTGGGGAAGCAGCGGCTAGTCGGCTGCTTCCCCCATCCCTTTGCACCCATGGGGTTTTGGGGAAGCGGCGGCTAGCCAGCTGCTTCCCCCATCCCTTTGCACCCATGGGGCTTTTAGGGAAGCGGTGGCCGGTTCCTTGACCTGGCCTGCCGGCTGCTTCCCCCATCCCTTTGCACCCGTGCGGGTTTTGGGGAAGCGGCGGCCAGTTCCTTGACCGAGAGATTGGTGGTTTGCTGTGTCGAGCGAGAGAATTGGTATGATTGCCAAGTCCCGGTTGACTTGATCGGGTTGCCAAGTCAGTGGCTGTTGAGGACGCAACCGCCGGCGCACTTGTGCGTGGGATGCCAAGCCCTGCTGCTGAAGTAGCGGGTTCCGGCGTGAGTCGCACGGAAGCCATCAAGCATGCCTTCTGATGTTGATGACCTGCAAGCCTGGAGTATTCCCACCTAGGTCATCAGGTGGGTGTTGGTGTGCTAGTTCGAAGGAGAAGGGGAAGGAGTGCACCTTGTCGTCTCCTTTCCGTGTACAAACCAGTCGGACGCTACATCCGTTTTCGATGTTCCTCCCTGTATGATTCGCACTAGCGAGGGAGGTCGGTGAAGAGTTGGGTCCCCAGTGGAGTCGCCAAAAATCTGTACCCTCTCTTTCATCCAGCTATCACTCGGAAGCCCATAGGTTTCCACCGGCCCCGCCGGCGGATGGACCGAGGTACAAAGAATTGAAAGGTGTTTGTGTGAGCGCATCACCACGTGCGGTTGATGGCTCATTGAACGGAGTCGCCACCTTATTTTTGGATAGAAAACAAGGAAAACCGGATGGGGAAGTGTCCTTCCACCATTGAAACGATAAAACCACGGGAATTATGTAAAATTGTGTAACATGAGAGAACTGGATACGGGGCTCAGGGTACTGTTGGGGAAGGTGTTAGGCACCCCTAGACAGCCCGGGCATTCCCGGCCTCTCTCCGACTCTAAAATGGAAAACATGATAGTCAATCCGACCACGTACGGCCTCACCTTCGAAGACTTTCTAGGTTGTTTAGAGGGATAACCGTATCCCTTCCGATGAAAATAAACGAGAATCAAGTAAACAAATGGGAATTGAACAAAATTGGGATCCATGTTGGATCTGGTGGTGAACAGGGCAGAAAAAGATGGGTTTTAGGGGGAGCCTACCGCTGGCTACTTGCACCGGTTGACTGGCGGCTGGTCGACTGCTTTCCAAAGCCACTAGTGTAGCCATTGGGGTTTCGAGGAAACGAGGGCCAGTTCCTTGAACCGGCTAGCCGGCGACTTGCCAGCTATTTCCCCCCTTCATGCGCACCCATAGGGATTTTGGGGAAACGGGGACCAGTTCCTTGAACCGGCCAGCCAGCATCTTGCCGACTGTTTCCCCCCTTCATGCGCACCCTTGGGGATTTTGGGGAAACAGGGGTCGGTTCGTTGAACGGGCCAGTCGGCGGCTTGCCGGCTATTTCCCCATTCAAGCGCACCCATGGGGATTTTGGGGAAATGGGGGCTAGTTCCTTGAACCGGCCAGCCGACGGCTGGCCGGTTGTTTCCCCTCCCCTTTTTCTGTAAAAGCATGGGACTTAACGGAGGATTTATATTTTTCGGGGAAATGGAAACCGTCGGGTTGTATGGTTCGTACACCCGAATGGCCACTGCCGGCATCTATACTGGTGGCGTCATCTCGGAAATCTTTCTGGGGTATCAAGACGGTAGGCTTACACCTCTCGGAAAAGAAATGGACGTCGTTGGGTTGTACGTGTTCGTACACCCGAACGGCCACCGCCAGCATCAATATCGGTGGTGTCATCCCGAAAACTTTCTCGGGGCATCGGAAGAGTAGACTTACATCTCTCGCAAAAATGTATGGGCACCGTTTGACCGGCCTGCCGGCGGCTAGCTGGCAGCTTCCCCTATCCCTTTGCACCCATGGGGGGTTTTGGGGAAGCGGCGGCCGTTTTCTTGAATCGCCCTGCCGGCAGCTAGCCGGCTGCTTCCCCCATCACTTTGCACCCATGGAGGTTTTGGGGAAGCATCGGCCGGCGGCTAGCCGGCTGCTTCCCCCATCCCTTTGCACTCATGGGAAAATCTGTACCCTCTCTTTCATCTGGCTATCACCCGGAAGCCCATAGGTTTCCACTAGCCTCGCCGGCGGATGGACCGAGGTACAGAGAATTGAAAGGTGTTTGTGTGAGCGCATCACCACCTGCGGTTGATGGCTCGTTGAACGGAGTCGCCACCATATTTTTCAGTAGAAAACAAGGAAAACCGGATGGGGAAGTTTCCTTCCACCATCGAAACGATAAAACCACGGGAATCACGTAAAATTGTGTAACATGAGAGAACCGGATACAGGGCTCAGGGTACTTTTGGGGAACGTGGCCTCACCTTGGAAGACTTTCCAGGGTGTTTAGAGGGATAACCGTATCCCTTCCGATGAAAATAAACGAGAATCAAGTAAACAAATGGGAATTGAACAAAACTGGGACCCATGTTGGATCTGGTGGTGAACAGCGCAGAAAAAGATGGGTTTTGGGGGGAGCCGACCGCCAGCTACTTGCACTGGTTGACTGGCGGCTGGTCGGCTGCTTTCCAAAGCCACTGGTGCTGCCATGGGGGTTTCGGGGAAACGAGGGCCGGTTCCTAGAACCGGCTAGCCAGCGAGTTGCCGGCTATTTCCCCCCTTCATGCGCACCCATGGGGATTTTGGGGAAACGGGGGCCGGTTCCTTGAACCGGCCAGCCAGCATCTTGCCGACTGTTTCCCCCCTTCATGCGCACCCATGCGGATTTTGGGGAAACAGGGGCCGGTTCGTTGAACGGGCCAGCCGGCGGCTTGCCGGCTATTTCCCCATTCATGCGCACCCATGGGGATTTTGGGGAATCGGGGGCTGGTTCCTTGAAACGGCCAGCCGACGGCAGGCCAGCTGTTTCCCCTACCCTTTTTCTGTAAAAGCATGGGACTTAACGGAGGACTTATATTTTTCGTGGAAATGGAGACCATCAGGTTGTAGGGTTCGTACACATGAATGGCCACCACCAGCGTCTATACCGGTGGCGTCATCCCGAAAATCTTTCTAGGGTATCAAGACGGTAGGCTTACGCCTCTCGGAAAAGAAATGGACATCATTGGGTTGTACGTGTTCGTACACCCGAATGGCCACCGCCAGCATCAGTATCGGTGGTGTCATCCCGGAAACATTCCCGAGGCATCGAAAGAGTAGACTTACATCACTCGCAAAAATGTATGGGCACCGTTTGACTGGCCTGCCGGCGGCTAGCTGTCTGCTTCCCCTATCCCTTTGCACCCATGGGGGGTTTTGGGGAAGCGGCGGCCGCTTCCTTGAACCGCCCTGCCGACGGCTAGCCGGCTGCTTCCCTCATCACTTTGCACCCATGGAGGTTTTGGGGAAGCGGTGGCCAGCGGCTAGCCGACTGCTTCCCCGGTCCCTTTGCACTCATGGGAAAATCTGTACCCTCTCTTTCATCTAGCTATCACCCGGAAGCCCATAGGTTTCCACCGGCCTTGCCGGCGGATGGACCGAGGTACAGAGAATTGGAAGGTGTTTGTGTGAGCGCATCACCACGTGCGGTTGATGGCTCGTTGAACGGAGTCACCACCTTATTTTTCGGAAGAAAACAAGGAAAACCGGATGGGGAAGTTTCCTTCCACCATCGAAACAGTAAAACCACGGGAATCACGTAAAATTGTGTAACATGAGAGAACTGGATACGGGGCTCAGGGTACTTTTGGGGAACGTGGCCTCACCTTGGAAGACTTTCCAAGGTGTTTAGAGGGATAACCGTATCCCTTTCGATGAAAATAAACGAGAATCAAGTAAACAAATGGGAATTGAACAAAACTGGGATCCATATTAGATGTAGTGGTGAACATGGGCGAAAAAGATGGTTTTGGAGGACCCGACCGCCGGCTAGTTGCACCGGTTGACTGGCGGCTAGTCGACTTCTTTCCCAACCCATTAGCCCAGCCATGGTGGTTTTGGGGAAACTAGGGCCGGTTCCTTGAACCGGGTAGCTGACGGCTTGCCGGCTGTTTCCCCCCTTCATGCGCACCCATGGGGATTTAGGGGAAGCGGGGGCCGGTGGCTTGCCGGCTGTTTCCCCCCTTCACGCGCAACCACAGGGATTTTAGGGAAACGAGCCTGGTTCCTTGAACCGACCAGCCAGCAGCTTACCGGCTATTTCCCCATTCATGCGCACCCTTGGGGATTTTGGCGAAACGAGGGCCGGTTCCATGAACCGGCCAACCGTTGGCTTGCCGGCTGTTTCCCATCCCCTTTTCTGTAAAAGCATGGGACTTAACGGAGGACTTATATTTTCGGGGAAATGGAGACCGTCGGGTTGTACGGTTCGTACACCCAAATGGCCACCACCGGCGTCTATACCGGAGGCGTCATCCTGGAAATCTTTCTAGGGTATCAAGACGGTAGGCTTACGCCTCTCTGAAAAGAAATGGACATCGTTGGGTTGTACGTGTTCGTACACCCGAACGGCCACCGCCAGCATCAGTATCGGTGGTGTCATCCCGGAAACATTCCCGAGGCATCGGAGGAGTAGACTTACATCTCTCGCAAAAATGTATGGGCACCGTTTGACTGGCTTGCCGGCGGCTAGCTGGCTGCTTCCCCTATCCCTTTGCACCCATGGGGGGTTTTGGGGAAGCGGCGGCCGCTTCCTTGAACCGCCCTGCCGACGGCTAGCCGGCTGCTTCCCTCATCACTTTGCACCCATGGAGGTTTTGGGGAAGCGGCGGCCAGCGGCTAGCCGACTGCTTCCCCGGTCCCTTTGCACTCATGGGAAAATCTGTACCCTCTCTTTCATCTGGCTATCACCCGGAAGCCCATAGGTTTCCACCGGCCTCGCCGGCGGATGGACCGAGGTACAGAGAATTGGAAGGTGTTTGTGTGAGCACATCACCACGTGCGGTTGATGGGTCGTTGAACGGAGTCACCACCTTATTTTTCGGAAGAAAGAAAGTAAAACCGAATGGGGAAGTTTCCTTCCACCATCGAAATGGTAAAACCACGGGAATCACGTAAACTTGTGTAACATGAGAGAACTGGATACGGGGCTCAGGGTACTTTTGGGGAACGTGGCCTCACCTTGGAAGACTTTCCAGGCTGTTTAGAGGGATAACCGTATCCCTTTCGATGAAAATAAACGAGAATCAAGTAAACAAATGGGAATTGAACAAAACTGGGATCCAAATTAGAGGTAGTGGTGAACATGGGCGAAAAAGATGGTTTTGGAGGACCCGACCGCCGGCTACTTGCACCGGTTGACTGGCGGCTAGTCGACTGCTTTCCCAACCCATTAGCCCAGCCATGGTGGTTTTGGGGAAACTAGGGCCGGTTCCTTGAACCGGGTAGCTGACAGCTTGCCGGCTGTTTCCCCCTTTCATGCGCACCCATGGGGATTTAGGGGAAGTGGGGGCCGGTGGCTTGCCGGCTGTTTCCCCCCTTCACGCGCACCCACGGGAATTTTAGGGAAACGAGCCTGGTTCCTTGAACCGACCAGCCAACGGCTTATCGGCTATTTCCCCATTCATGCGCACCCTTGGGGATTTTGGGGAAACGAGGGCCGGTTCCATGAACCGGCCAACCGTTGGCTTGCCGGCTGTTTCCCATCCCCTTTTCTGTAAAAGCATGGGACTTAACGGAGGACTTATATTTTCGGGGAAATGGAGACCGTCGGGTTGTATGGTTCGTACACCCAAATGGCCACCACCGGCGTCTATACTGGTGGCATCATCCCGGAAATCTTTCTAGGGTATCAAGACGGTAGGCTTACACCTCTCTTAAAAGAAATGGACATCGTTGGGTTGTACGTGTTCGTACACCCGAACGGCCACCGCCAGCATCAGTATCGGTGGTGTCATCCCGGAAACATTCCCGAGGCATCGGAGGAGTAGACTTACATCTCTCGCAAAAATGTATGGGCACCGTTTGACTGGCTTGCCAGCGGCTAGCTGGCTGCTTCCCCTATCCCTTTGCACCCATGGCGGGTTTTGGGGAAGCGGCGGCCACTTCCTTGAACCGCCCTGCCGACGGCTAGCCGGCTGCTTCCCCCATCACTTTGCACCCATGGAGGTTTTGGGGAAGCGGTGGCCGGCGGCTAGCCGGCTGCTTCCCCCGTCCCTTTGCACTCATGGGAAAATCTATACCCTCTCTTTCATCTGGCTATCACCCGGAAGCCCATAGGTTTCCACCGGCCTCGCCGGTGGATGGACCGAGGTACAGAGAATTGGAAGGTGTTTGTGTGAGCACATCTCCACGTGCGGTTGATGGCTCGTTGAACGGAGTCGCCACCTTATTTTTCGGTAGAAAACAAGGAAAACCAAATGGGGAAGTTTCCTTCCACCATCGAAACGATAAAACCACGGGAATCACGTAAAATTGTGTAACATGAGAGAACTGGATACGGGGCTCAGGGTACTTTTGGGGAACATGGCCTCACCTTGGAAGACTTTCCAGGGTGTTTAGAGGGATAACCGTATCCCTTTCGATGAAAATAAACGAGAATCAAGTAAACAAATGGGAATTGAACAAAACTGGGATCCATATTAGATGTAGTGGTGAACATGGGCGAAAAAGATGGTTTTGGAGGACCCGACCGCCGGCTAGTTGCACCGGTTGACTGGCGGCTAGTCGACTGCTTTCCCAACCCATTAGCCCAGCCATGGTGGTTTTGGGGAAACTAGGGCCGGTTCCTTGAACCGGGTAGCCGACGGCTTGCCGGCTGTTTCCCCCCTTCATGCGCACCCATGGGAATTTAGGGGATGCGGGGGCCGGGAATCAGCTAGCCGGTGGCTTGCCGGCTATTTCCCCCCTTCACGTGCACCCACAGGGATTTTGGGGAAATGAGCCTGGTTCCTTGAACCGACCAGCCAGTGGCTTGCCGGCTATTTCCCCATTCATGCGCACCCTTGGGGATTTTGGGGAAACAAGGGCCGGTTCCATGAACCGGCCAGCCGTCGGCTTGCTGGCTGTTTCCCATCCCCTTTTCTGTAAAAGCATGGGACTTAACGGAGGACTTATATTTTCCGGGGAAACGGAAACCGTTGGGTTGTACGTTTCGTACACCCGAACGGGCACCGCCAACGTCCTTACTGGTGGCGTCATCCCGTAAATCATTCCGGGGTATCAAGTGTGTAGGCTTACGCCTCCTGGAAAAGAAGTGGTCATCGTTGGGTCGTACGTGTTCGTACACGGAAATCTTTCCGGGGCATCATTGCCGGTGGTGTCATCTCGGAAACTCTCCCGAGGCATCGGCAGAGTAGACTTACGTCTCTCAGAAAAATGTATGGGCACTATTTGACCGGCCTGCTGGCGGCTAGCCGGCTACTTCCCCTATCCCTTTACACCCATGTCGGGCTTTGGGGAAGTGGCGGCTAGCCAGCTGCTTCCCCCATCCCTTTGCACCCATGAGGGTTTTGGGGAAGCGGCGGCCAGTTCCTTGACCCGGTCTGCCAGCGGCTAGCCGGCTGCTTCCACCATCCCTTTGCACCCATGGGGGTTTTGCGGAAGCGGCAGCCAGTTCCTTGACTTAGCCTGCCGGCGGCTAGCCGTCTGCTTCCACCATCCCTTTGCACCCATAGGTGGTTTTGGGGAAGTGCCGGCCGGTTCCTTCAACCGGCCTGCCAGTGGCTATCCGACTACTTCCCCCATCCCTTTGCACCAATAGGGGTTTTTGGGAAGCGGGGGCCGGTTCCTTGA